>JBAMMX010000020.1:6501281-6788705 GCA_037126225.1 Dillenia turbinata | reverse complement strand
GCTTGTACCACACACAATGCTCGGCAAAGATATAATTTATCCCTTAAATCTGATATCAAAATTATGCACTATTGTTATCTCTTCCCTAATAAAGATGATAGTAGAAATTGTCTTCAAAATTTCTTTGGTAGTCTATTTTTAGTGGTCTTGTGGGTAGTTTTCTATCACAAATTTTTTATTTGTTATCTATTATCCACATTCAAAAATTATATATCGATTAATTAGGTTAAGTATTTGTGAAGGTCTATTTAGGAAGTGACTCTTTAAATATAATTTTTTATTCTGAAGTTTTAAATTTGAGACTTGATTAAGCGATTTATCGCATTTTTATTAAATCAATACATTAACTGTCACAATTTTTGTTAGGTGGTTTTTTGTTTGTTTGTCATATTTTAAACTTAAGTTTGATTATATATTAAAATTTTTTACCGAAGTATCCTTTATATGCCATTTTTTTTCCTAAAAATATACCTCCCTCCTTATAATAATAATAATAATAAGTTTCATATTCGTATGATCAATGACAAACCATAGGCACGCAGGAAAAGATCAATTAAAAGAAAAATAAAGGCAGAAATTATAAGCCTCTTCAGCTAACGACGTCGTTTCGAACCTACAAAAATTTCCTAGCACCACGGCATCATACCGCTAACGTAAATGTAAACGTTAAATACCACTCGTTTTATTTTCAATTCCCAACAACTCAGGCCTACAATCCACTTGCAATTCCTTCTCCATTCCCCAAATTTCTTGGTTAATTTCTAACAAAGGATTGTTGCCGTTATCTGGAAACACTAATTTTCTTCATTTTCAAAAACCGTATTTATTTTTTTCTATTGAATCCTGTTTTAGTATGAATTTCAGAGACTTGTTTCGTGAATTTTTGGTTGTAGATTACCTAAATTCTAGTCATTTTAGTCTCCACTATTTGTGATTGATCTGCCGATTTAACACAATGTACTTAAAAATTCAACTTTTTTGTTTTTCATCTTTTCCCCCGTGAAAGTGGGGTTTTAGTTTACCATTTACTTGACCTGATTTTTGTGCCTCCATTTAACCTATTTTGATTCCTACTTGGTAGTAAACAGTTGACGGTAACACAATTTCCTGCCTTTTCTATAACCGAATACTTCTTCAGTTTTACCTTACAATTATTATCCTCATCACAGAACTTCAGAAATTTCGACTATACCTTTATGTAGAACAATGCAAAAGAAACCAAATGAGTCAAAGCAAGAGATAGATTTAAACAATATCCCCTAAAAAAAAAAGTAAGGAAAATGGAATATGATCCCACTGATTGCTCGTTTACTGTTTAAAATTGTGGGTTTATTTTAATTTCTTATTCTGTTGAATGAGTTCTCGGTGTAATACGTACAATGGGAAGGAAGAAAGTGGAAGAAATAGCTAAGAGAAGCCCTGTACCTTGTGCTTGTGGGCGATACCGGATTTTAGGCCAAAGTGAAGGAAAATGCCTGCAAAAGTTTTATCTTTTGTGGAAGGCATTGATCTTCCTCCCGATGATGATCATAATGGATATATCTCTAGAAGAAGATGGACAAAATGTGGTTGGATAGCAATCAACTAAAGTGCAATAGGTTGATAAAAAGTTGCAGAAGGAAGACCAAGGAATTTGGATGCCTCCCAGGAGAAACTCTTTAAAGTTGATTTTACAAGCATTGTTGGTACCCTGGTGTTTGATTTTGATGATGGGATGAATTTACTGCTAATGGAAGGACAGATACAAGGGTCGATTCGAACCGGAAATAAATTGTTAAAGATGGGAAGGAAACTCTACCTGCTTTCAAAAAATATTGGTGTTGTTTTGGGCAATGGAGAAACTTGTGAGCATTGGTAGAAGTTGCATGTTAGGGGAATGTGTTGTCTGAGGGTTGTATGAGGGTGTATTTGATTTGGGGCTGGTGCTGTTTAGCTCAGGCTTTAAAAATTCTCGCTGGAAACTTGCCTTTACCAGGAGATGGGATGTTAGCCTACAAGGTCGCCTGGTGGGTGTTGAAGGATGAGGATTCGCTTTCCAGGCACCTGTTGTGCTGCCTACTTTTTGGTCTACATGAACCCACCAACAATCTTGATCTTAGGTCTCTTCTGTAAATGGAGAAGTGTTTGGTTTAGATGGAAGAAAACTCTCATAATTTTTTCTCGAGATTTAGATTTTCCCTTTGTAGTCTGCATTGGTAGAGTCTCTCCATTGTGTTCTAGAAGTCCGGGGTTCGAATCATTTTCTTTGTAAAAAAAAGCGTTAGCTAGGTATTCAAAACTCCCAGGCATGATGTGGGAACGTATTGGTACATACCTTTTCTAGTCTGCATTAGGTGTCCTCGTGTCTTGGACCTGCTTTATTGTGGTAACTTTTGACAATTTTAAGGACCCCGTAATTGAGCAGAATTGTCAAACAATGAGTAATGAGTCTGAGAAATAGGACAAAAAAAAAAAAAAAAACAGCTGAAAGCTGCCCAGAAGAGAGGTGGTAATCAGGCTCAACGTGAGAAGGTAATAGAACAAGCTATGATGGCAACAACCATGGAAAGATTGAATAACAAGGAAAAGGGTAGAATATGTAGAAAAAATAAGACCCCGATGTCGGCATCCGTGCAGAAGGAACAGCGGAAACATAAAGAGAAAGTATTCGCTTTTATATTTATGAAAAAATATATTACAAAGGTAGTGGGACTCCAGCCCAACTTGATAAGGACACTAGTCCAATATGATAGGAGTTGAGGGATGTTGAGGAACCTATGGAGATGATTGCTCCAGAAAGAACCCGGGATGATAGCCCAATATAAATGGGTCAATACCCAATAAATATAAGAGAAAGGGTCTTGTTATTTTATTCTCCATTCTTCCACTCATCTTATACTACATTTCACTCAACTTTAATCCACTCAATCACCAGACAAATAAGGGATATTATGCCTTACACAAAGTGGGACAAGAGCCTACAACATGGGAGAAGGGGAGAGGTACTTACAGAGGAGAGGGCAGCAAGCATTGAGAGTGGAAGAGGGGAACTTTAAGCTCCTCAAACCAGCCGTTAGGGAAAGGGAAAGGAGAGATCTCTCCTTTCCTCCCCAAACCATTGGGCCCCAATGGCTAGCTTTGCTAGCCGTTGGGCCTTGATTGCTGCCCAATTGGAAGATTGGGCCCTTTCCTGGGCCGGAGGTTCTGCCGGCGAGCCTCTTCTGGGCCTTAATTTGGGGTCTCTTCCAGGTTAGATTGGGCCTTCAATTAAGTTTCATTCTGGACCCTGAAGAGCTTGACCTGGGTTGGACAGGATGAGAACAAGGCCTCCAAGACTTCACGCTGTGATTGGAGCTTTTGTGTCTGGACAGCACATTGCCATTTAGCTCTGATTTCCAACTGGATGGTTTGGATGGATGATGACCAGATAACACCGAGCCCCAAAAGAAATGGAAAGACTATCATGTGGAGTTCCCTTCTCCAAGCCTATCAAGCTCATTCCTCTTTTGCAGCTCATTGATGTTGCAGTTGTTTGTCCTCATTGAGCTGGAAAACTTACTTGCTAAATCTTCTTGCCTGAGATCCAAATGAGGGTGAGGTAAAGAGTAGTCAAGCGTTGGAAGGTGTTCTCAGCACTTCAGTGGATCTTCTGAGTTCTGACAATGGAGGAAGCACAAGTTCAGTACCTTCTTTGGCTTCATCTGACTAAGAGGGGCTTAGCAAGGAGTTGTCCATGCAAAGATTTGAAAATTGAGATTTCTGGTCACAACCACCTCACTCCATCTGCCATGCTGCCTGAAGTTCAGAAGCTCCGGTGATCTTCTGCTTCCATAACAATGTTAAAAGGCACATATTATTCAGTTGGATGAGCCTAAGAATTATTTAGCCAAACAAAGTATTGATTCACTAAGGGCCACTGTATGCATTTACTGGCGAGGTTGTATTAGGTAGTCGCATTTCAAAAATTTAGATCAAAGTTTAGTGATAATGAAGAGAGAAGTGAAGTTTGTGAAGAGAAAGATACTCAGAAGGTTGAAAGAAATTCCTGGTCTACAAGGAAAGCTACAAAGAAAAATTAAAGCAGAGTGCATGAGTTTAATTGTCCTGTTTGTAAGTAATCCAGTAAGCACGCGTGCACACACACACACATGAATATAACAATTATGCTTTTCTATGAATTTCACTAGAGAAATTGGCTTAAGACAAATAAAACATCATATTTTAATGAATATGAACAACTTTGTCATGGAGCTGTACGATTTGCCTTCGGTTACCGCATAAATCAGTTTTTCTAAAAGTGAGGAGGTTGATAAAATCAGAGACCAATAGGGGCAATCGGGGTTAGGGAATTAGTTTGAAGAGATGTAGGTATCTGTTCCTTCCTAGGACATAGTTATGGCAATGGAGTGGATGCACGAGAAGAAAGAAGATATTGCATCCGTTCTAAGCAATGCTGAAATTAGAATCTCAAGCCCATTGTTATTATTTCACTGGTTGCCAAATTAAATTCATTGAAGTTAGTCTTGAGTACCATTCTTAGTTTTCCAATGTATCTGTGCAAAAAACTTGCTGGTCTTATCAAACAATTGGAAAAGATGCACTTGTTTAGTAGTTACTAGGTAAGAGCAGTATGTTGTTAAGGGGGCGAAAAGATGAGGTTTAACAGTCGGCAGTTTCAGATTGGAGAATTTGGATTTGTTGGGGAAATGATGGTAGAAGTTAGGGAATGAAAAGAAGGCATTGTGAATTAATATCATTAGATGAGCATAAATAAGTGGTGGTAAAAATACTGGGGTGGATGTAGGTGAAAAAGGTTTAAAGGAGGCTTTCCTTAATTAAAGCATACGGTAAGAAGGATGAAGAAGTATCTTATATAGTGAGTTGGGAAGGAAACATCCGGTTCTTGAAGGTGGCTTTTCAGGAGAGGAAATTGTATTCTTTGGAAGAAGAGATGTGCGCAGACTATTGATTGTACAGAGTGGTCTTGGAGATAAAAGTGATATCCGGATATGTATGTGGCTTACAGAAGTCAAGAAAGATACTGTCAAAAAGTATGTTCATTGCTGGAATAGAGAAGTTACAAAGCAGTTCTGTTCTGCTGAAGGGTAAGTTTTTTGTTGGAAAGGCTGCGTTCACAGACCTGAAGGTTATATCAATCCTGCATGAGAGGAATGCACTGCCTAGTATCTACTTATTATGCCCTTGTTTCAAAGACCAGAAGAATGGGCATATCAGATTTGGATTAGATGCCGGAATTTGAGGAGGATATTGGTGTTAAAAGCACTTAAGTGAAATATGTTATTTGCTTGTATAGTTAAGCCGAAGATCTTATCAAACTAGGGAATAATAAGATTTTTTTAATTCTCTATATATGGTTGAACAGCAATGGGAGGTCTTTCAACAACTCGAGAGCTGATAAAGGTGACCCCTAAAACCAGAGCCAGTAAGAGGACGTTGCTTTGAGGAATCATGAAGTTGCTTTGTGGCAATAGTTCTTTTCCTCAGAGTGGCTGGCTAAGAAGGGCTCACAATGGAAATTGGTTCTCAGTAAGTTACTTGAGGTTGTGGAAGAGAGGGATAAAAAAGGGGCCGCAATGGATAGTGGCAGAACAGATTTTGATGTAATTGGTAGATTGATAAGACATTTGTCATATCAAGTTGGAGTTTGAGGCACAAAACTGCCAAGGCAGATTAGTAAGCCAAAGAGGATAAAGAAGCAAGAGAAATTTCAACCTTGGATTTGTAATGGTACTCTTACTCTCGATAACACTATTATTCTCCTTGTCCACGCTATTTCTAATGCTGCCATGGATACCTGCCCTGTATAGCATGTGTCTAGGAAGTCTGGTTTCTTGCCAAGTATGTTCCATCACAGTCTCCTACAAAGATGGTTGTCAGAAAGAGCAGTTTCCCACTTTTATGTTGTTCTCACATTTAACTGTATCCTTTGGCCCCCTCCCCGTGCCCGGATTTTCCAAATGGGGTGGCTGCAGTCATTTCCGGATGATCATCACAAGAGTATTTAATTTAAGTGATCACTTGAGTCAATGTTCACGATGTTTAGATCAGTCTCTCTCTCTCTCTCTACATATGAAAATGCTGTAGATTCTTATTTTATCTTTTCAATCTGAGATCTGATGAGATCTTTTATTGACCACAGCAGACACAATTTGGTCTGTAATTTCCTTTCTTTTCTTAACTTACCGACAACTGTTTTTGGCACCTAGCATTGGCTTGTTGGAGATGTTAAAGCAAGAAAACAAAAGTGGGATCTTCTAGCTTATCTTTCTGCCTCTTTGTTGGACTTTATTTTCATCAAAATTATGTTTTTCTTATTGCCTCATGCTCTTGTTACTTAGGTTTAACAGTCCAAAGGGCCCACCTATATTAGCGGGACATAGTTCTTTCAGATACGACCTGGAAACATCAATGGCCACATTTTCTATGTGGTCCATGACAATAATCTTTTTCCTTGTCCACGCAACTTTGATTATGATGCAGATATCCAACCTCCACTGGTCCCCCAAGAACATTCCATCGTAGTACTTATGTCATAGTTTCAGTAATTTTACACCATGAGATATTCTCTAGTTGCTATCCAATATAATGCTCAACATTTGGCTTGGACATGAAGATGGATAGTATCACTCTCTCTCTCTCTCACACACACACACACAGAGACATACAGGTCACAGACATCCATGTGCATTAAAGAATCATCTACCTCCACTTGACCAGACTGTACCTTGCGCATGGTTACCTTGCAGTCTGTTGTTTATGCCAGCTTTATCAGTTTATTCCTATAAAGGGAAAATCAGCATTTTGTGATGGATATTTTGTTATTAAAACTGCAAAAGATACTAATGCCTGCATAATAAATATCCTATTAATGGTAGTTATGCCATATATTGCACCTTGGTACTGTTTTGTTGCAATCCAATTTTGTGAAAAGAATATTGCTCCTTTCTCCTGTAGCATAATGGTAAAATTGCTTGCATTTTTATTTGAAATCTTAGAATAAGTTTCTGAAATCAGTCACTTCTTGATAAGATAAAGTTAGCACTGTCTAACTCAAAACATGACTTTGGAAGGACTTAATCTTTTACTAGAGAAAGATGCACACAAATTGGCATGTTTGTTGATTTGATTTAGCGGTTTGGAACTTGTGGGTCTTTTTCCTCTTTTAATCCAAATTTCATTTGCCATCCTTTCACATGTTTGGAGATTTAATTTGGCCTTTTTGCCAAGTGACTTTATTTACTGTTTGGCATGATATGTTCAAAAAGAGGCATGCACAATGTTAACTAGATTTCCAACCTTGTTCCTGTGGCATAATAAAGGGAGGAGATGTCATGGGATCCACCATGGTTATTAGATTGTTACATAATTTAATGATGCTATCCAACTTGCTCATGCACATAATCACTTGAGACTTTGATGACCATGGCATGCCCTTGTATGCAACATTCCTTGCCAGGTCTCATCCTAAAGACATGAAAAATACCAGGATTGGAATATTGCCTAACCCTCATTAAGTCCCACCTAACCAAGAAATTTCAACTTTCCAAATACGTGGTGCTTTTCTCACCAGCACCTTAGCTAGTCTATTGAACAAATAAAAACTATCTTTAGAATAAGAAAAAGCATGCCTTTTGTTTTCCTAAGACATCGTTGTGTCAGCATTATCTGTGTGGAAACTCCAAATTTCTTATGCTACCTTTTAATGATCCAATGTACCCTCTATGGATGTGTTAAAGATCAGCAGTCTTCTGCATAGGATACACTTTGGATTTTTAAATGTATACCACTTTCTGAAGCATGCCACACTAATTTGTAGGGCCTGCAGTCCCAAATTGAGGAAGATCCTTTCCCAGAGGTTCCCTTTGGGAAGGAAAAAGTTGTAAAACACTAGGTAGATGCTCCCATGCATGACTGTCCTTACCTGAATTGTGAACTTAAGAGATGAGGGACAGAATTTGAAGTTATGAAATAAGGGAGATGAATTGGACAGGGATGGCCTGGTGTATGCTGGCTACGGGGGTTATTAACCTTGAATTTCTGTTACTGGGTCAAGTTGCCGGTCTATGATCAGTATTTTTTGTATTTTCATGTTTGAGCTGTTCTCACTTTAACAGCAACATATGTGGACCTCTCTCTCATTTAGCACCCAAACAAGAAAAAAGACAATAGGAGAGACTAAATTAGGAATGGGAAGATGAAATAGAGAAATTTTCTTTCTAATATACAATGCTTTTTATTAGCAGCAGTTAATTAAAAAAAAAAAAAAAAACCGCGTACGCACACCTTGTACCATATAGATTGCCGATCATATTTTTCATAAAGAATTCCATTCTTGTTATTACATCATTAACATGAAGATGACTTCAAGAGGGGACAAGATCATTTTTCATTTCGGCTTCTCACTGGTTGCATTTTCTGCAACTCTCACAGCTTTGTGACTTCTACATCCCAACAATCCAGTGGGACGAATTTGCAGCGCTTCCTTGCCAATTCTAGTCTTAGCTGTGGTGGATGTTCTTTTGCTTGTGGCAGTTGAAACTATCTCCCTTGTTGTTTTGATATTATCTAGTGGTAAACTCTCATCGCAGTCAGAGAGAGTTGAGAAATTGGCGGCACTTGCAGTGACCACACTCCACTCAATGCTTGCCTCACTTGGTGCATATATGGGGGTTATACAACTTGAATCTGATGTCTGTCTTGTAAGAAATGGGCTGCTTCCAGGGAGGTTTTCTATTTCGAATAAGTCTGAACTTGCATCACTTGCAACATCGTCATGGGTTGCTTCACTAGGAGCAGAAGGTGGAATACTTTGGGCTTTTGGAATAGCATCCCAAGTTAGTACAGAAAGCTTCCTCTCCAGGTTTGCTGCTATGCCTCCCTTTTTCAACTTAGGAGAGCCAAACACCTCCAAAGATTTTCGTGGTGCTTCTCGCTCTTCTTCTTCTTCCAACTTTCTGCCAACTGTCAACTTTTCAAGCCCAGGTTTGCCAAGAGGGAAAGCAAGATAATCATTGTTCAAGCCAATACTTATCCTTCGGAAACTCTGGTTTTGATTTTCTCCATTGACAAGGTGGCTAGTTTTGGACAGCTTCATTGCATCCATAGTGGCTGGGTTTTGATCAAGCTGAATGGCTTCTTTTCTCGCTCCTCTTTCATCAGCCATCCTTCCGCTCTCTGAGGTTCTATCAACATCAACAGATTTCTTGTCAGAACATGAGCCATTGCATCCAAAACTGGAAAAAAACATCTTGGAGTTCACACTCTTTTGCCTACGTTGAGATGGAATCCTTCGCAGGCTTGGCAACAACGCAGTTTGGCTATTCCAACTTGCTTCAGAAAAGGCGCTAGGAATTCTTGGCTCGGCTTTTGGTTTCATGCGATGTGGATCAAGTTGATCTGCTTTCTTAGTCCTGCGGTTTCTTACGCCATCTTTAGCTACTTTTTGAGTCTCCTCAAGCATGTCCTCTTTGAAGTACTTTTCAGCACTAAATACACTTATTTCATTCTCTACCAACTTAGTTCTTCCAAAGCTCACTGGAGGAGTCTCTTGAGGAGAAGTGCTGGTGGGAAAGGAGCTCTGAATTGACTCCGCAAGCTTTCTAACAAAGTTATCTTCATCCTTTTTTAGATAAAAAGAAAACGATGCATCACGTTGTGGGGTTTTGTGGATTTCACTCTCCATTATATGTAAGAGTTGTGTTGGAAGAATTTCTGTCAACTTGCAGAAAAGAAACTGTTTGCTTCGGGATCTCAAGAGGTGGTAAGGAGAAAGAAGAACGATCCAAAATTGAGAGAAGAGCTAAAGGGTGTGGAGACCCCTCTAATAGCAAGTGAGTTGTGTGGGTTTTTAAAGTAGAAAAATGTGTGAAGCTTGTGGTGAAATTGCTGGAAAAGAATTTCACGTTGGAAAAATTTTGAGAACACTTGGCTTCTTCACAACAAGTTTCCCTTTTTCTATTCCTTGTGTAGGTGTTTGTGTTGGGTGGGACAGTAAGAGAGTGGGTCCTTCGATGCTTGGGACATACATAGTCTTTTGACATTTTGACAGTAATCCTTCTCAGCGTTCCCATATATGTGGCTAGGCTTGCTTTTGTTAAGACAAATGAATAATAAAAAAGGGCTAGTCCAGTATGCAAAGTGCTTCTGGCTTAATGCGGGAGGGTGAGCGTATATGTATATAAACTTCTCCTTACATTTTGTCTTACATTTTGCAAAGAGACTGTTTTCACGTCTTAAACCGTGACCGGAGCTACTCCGCCAAAAGCATACCATAATTTATTAGTTTAAGAACTCTGCTTTCCCTTTGTGATTGTTTCATATAGCAACAGAGCAAAAGATCTTGAGTTCAAATATTATCCACTTCAAGCCCGTCCCTTTATATATAACGGCCTCACATGTGAGGGAGGACCATTGAAGATATAAAAAATAACAAATGGTTGTCTTCACAGTTTCGCGGTCTCTTGCTAGGTCCTTATTTGATTATTGATTAAACAATCTTGATCCTTTTACTTTCCTTGTAACACTGAGCATGGTACTGTTTTGAGTAATCCCCACTTCATAGACGGGTTAAGAAGGAAAACCTTGAAAATAAACCTAAGTCAGTCAAACTGCTACAAAACGAACAGGGATATTCAGAAATTAAACAGTTTTCCTGCAACTTCAGGAATTCTTTCCTTCTTTCTTTCTGTCTTGTTTTGTTATTGATTCCAGTTGAGTTAATTACCTAAACTCTGTAAGTAGATGCATTTAATATGAGACAAATTGTACTAACTAGGAGAAGCCCTCAAAGATGGTAAGTCGTTGATTAATAGTAGAGTTGCTTATATAGTCGCAAACTGGATTAGTTCTTGGAAACGGCAATTGTTTCTAAAAGCTCTGACTGTACACATTGCCCTTTTGTATCCCAGATGATCAGTGGAATGTTTTGAGTACCAGATAATTTTTTTCTTTTAATTTGAATTTTCTTTATCTTAGGATAAGTCCAAATTGGATTTTCATTTGTCTTGTTGGGGGTGTAAATGCAGCAACTGTCAAGTGGTAACAAGCTTAATACACAAGGGTGTTGTCTTGTTTCCTTGTCTTTCTTTGCAGGTGCATTTAGCTTAGAAAATGAAAAAGAAGAAAAATATGATCCTCCTTTTGGAGTCAGAAAAAAGTACTTGACATAATACACTCTAGAAGAGTTTCAATTGATTGGATTAGCTAAAACTTTCATGTCTTTACTTTGTTTCTTGTGGCAATAGCTCATTGGTTGTGTTCTATGTTGATTGGTTTGAAGCACCTAAATCCCTTAATACTCTTAAATTCCCATGTCATATCTTCGTCTCTGAATCTCCCTGTCCTTGCAAGTCTTGAGGCACACAGAGAACCACAGCCTGCTAAATAGTAAGCCTCTGGATTTGATATATGCTTTTTTAATGTCATTTTACCATGGGTTTTGTTAATTGTAGACGCTCTTTGGACAATGCAATTTGCTCAGGCCCTTGTGACACTTGGACAAAGGGCAACACTCTGGTGGGGAAACACAATGGCAAAGACACTGGCGAGGAACGCATAGGTTATTTTCTCTCCTGCAATTGCAGTTCTGTCCTATTGAGTTTCCTGACATGAACTAAGCCAGATTTTCCATATGGAAGCGACGAGACAAAGTGATCTTCTACTGCTTCCTTTTGATTTCTAGTGAATTAAAACCGTGTCAAATGCATGAGTTCACATGCAAATTGTTGTCCATTAACAGTTGCCACTGCTATACTTTCCCCATCTCTTTCTAATGGACAGGTCAAAGTCACCAAGTCTAATCATGATGAAAAATGTTTGGTGTTTCAGTGCAAAAGATAAGAAAGTGAACATAAGACTAGTTTACCACGTCTTAGCTGTTTTGATAAAACTCTCCCGATTTGCATGGACGGCATTGCCTGAATGCGGATTCTTTGCAGCATTTCCTCTCTAAGGTTGGGGTTGATTTCAGCTGCAATGGCTAGAAAATGACCCCGTAAATCAAGATAAGAAAGTGAACATAAGACTAGTTTACCACGACTTAGCTGTTTTGATAGAACTCTTCCGATTTGAAAGGACGGCATTTCCTGAATGTGGATTCTTTGCAGCATTTCCTCTCTGAGGTTGGGGTTGATTTCAGCTACAGTGGCTAGAAAAATGACCCCGTAAATCAGGTAACTAAGATTTTTTAGCAAACGCTAAGTGACTTGGGTTTTGCTGGCAATGTTGTGCTAAGCCGATCAGAAACATCTGGTCACTTGACCAAAGTTTATGTTGATTTCAGCTGCAGTAGCTAGAAAATGACCCTGCAAATCATGTACCTAAGATTTTTTTGGCAAACAATAGGTGACTGAGGTTTTGCTGGTAATGTTGTGCTGAGCCTATCAGAAACATCTAGTCACTTGAAGCAAGAAAATGACCCCGTAAAACTTGTACCAAAGATTTTTTGAACTTAAATAAGCACTTATTGATTAAGCTTTTGCTGGTAATTTTCTGCTCATTATCCTTGGAGAATAGCTTCTGCAGAGACATTTTGGTTGCTCCTCCTTCAATAAGAATTCCTGCAGTCCAACCTTACCAGGTTTTGGATGAATTTGGACTCCTTGAAACTGAATTGGCAGAAATGACATAAATATTAACTCTCTTTGATGAATCTGTGAAAAACAGAGAATGATTTTATTGCTAATGTAATAAATGAAGAGCTGCAAAATTTGGTATTAGATAGTGATTAGGATACAGCAAAACAGGCTTCGGTCTAATCCCTGAAGTCTAACCTTGACATCAGCAATGAGAAACAACAAAATACAAATGGAGAACAAATAAATATTGAAGCTTAAAAAATCAGCAACCTATTTATAGCTACCATTGATGCGCATCAACAAAGTAATCATGATGAAGCCATCTCTGTTGCAGCTTTCCCGTATGCCAATGGATAAAACCTTATGAATCCTTGAGTTTAAACCCAGAATAAAAGAACACGTGCATACCACACCAGAGTTATCAAACAATTTTTGTTGTCATTTACCGCGAGGATGTGGAATTATTGTCCCCCACAACCCAGTACTGTTTCACTGCAAACAAGACCTTCTCGGGAATAAGAGGACCATCTTCATGATCCACCATCCGCGTGTTCCATCGCATTCCTTCTGCAAGTTTTTTCACCTTGATTATCACATCCACTTTATCCCGTACTATAACAGTTCCTTCGGGACGTAAGATGCGATCCGTCTCTAAGAGAATGTCTTCAGTGCTACACCTGCAGTGAGGTACATACGGTTATGACTGGTGACAATAGATATGCTGGGAATGGACGCAGGATTATTCTATCTAATTACTTCATGCCGTAGTCCTGTAAGTTTCAAATTGAACTTCCTAACAAAAAGGAACAAAGTACAACAAACATGAAACAAAGGCGAAACAAACTTACTTGTCCTTATATAAGCTGAAAATGCCATTTGCATGAATAAGGTCATAGGTCCTAGGGTATGTGGAGAAAGCTTCACACCTGGCGGGCAGCAAAGATCAAGGAATCAGAATCAGAGAGAGAGAGAGAGAGAGAGAGAGAGAGAGAGGAAAAGAGTAGAAACTTCATGGGGAATAAAAAAAGTGGGTTAATCATAAAAAGTGACATGGGTACACCAGATACACTGGACCTTCTTCAAGGAAAGACAGTGCAAGAGCTATGTTACACTCATATCTCCTATTTACGCAACATTCTCATCTGCTTTTGACCAAGTCACAAGAGAGACATAAAAACCAAGCAAGGAAGAAAAGAGAAATCGGCCTCCAAGGCTCCACAAACATGATTATTCTATGAACCACTAACCAAAATGGTTAACTACAAATACCAGACATCACCTACAAACAATGGCAATCAATGAATAGATTATTTTAAGTTGTGAGGTGATTATCTTTCTTCTTAATGAAGCCCTTCATTAAGTATTATGTCTCATTGAAGGTAACTTGAGAAGAAAGCATCATGACGTTGAAAGAGAGAGACACCCAATTTTTTGTTCTCCGGGATTCCATCACTGACTACCCAATAAAAATCTTCAACCTGAAGGAGGGAATGCCAAAGTCATGCATATACATCTTCCTTCATGATTTAAATAGAATCCTGAACCATGAAGCATGGAAAAGGTTTCGTTACATCACATACATGCTTGTTTCTAGAGTAACAGTATTCCAACGTAACACTTCTATTTTTCAGAAGTTCTTTTTTTGGACAAGGCCTAGTGATAATGGATGGGAAGACGTGCAGATGGAACCTACTACCTAATCGTGGCCATGTCTAAGTAAAAACAACTAAAAAACTTATTGACAAGATTAGTGGAAAATAAAAGCATAACAAAATTGAGTGGTTCAGAGAGTCAGATCCTAGCAAATGATTTTCTCCAGATAAAGGTATTATAACTCAATGCTTATGAAAATCAGGACAAAAGAAATACAAAACCAGTTCAGAGGTTACCAATCATGATATATGCCAATCAATCCTCGCTCAAATATAACACCCAATGTGTCTTTCTCAGCAATGGTAGGCAGGGCATTCATAACCCATAGCTTACGAGAGTCGAAGTGCTGCAGCAAAACTGCCCATTCCAGCATTCATGTCCAATATGTTACGATATCTCCCTGAGTCTAATATTTTATTGACCCTCTTATATGCATTCACATGCTTCTGCCACAATTTGTTGTCTTCATGGTATGTCTCAACAGATACGCCAGGGACAGATCCACTACTAACTCTAGGAGGAACTTCGTTTAGTCTACCAGGAAAGGGCGTCCATTCTCCTCCAGCAACCTCATTAGGATCAGAAGTTTCAGGATATGGAGTCACACATACCTCCATCTTCTTGTGCCTGTACAGTAACCATAAGAAATCCATCATTCGAAAATTAACAGCTGCAAGAAATTAGGATAGAAAATCACATTAATAGTATAAATTATTCCCCAAAATTATCCATTTAAAAGCACAAAAACTCAAAAAAGATTCAGAACTTCAACACATAATGCTGTAAAGTCAACTGATGGAGAGTGGCAGAAGAATGAGATGGACAGTTATTCAGAAGGCTGTGGTGAAAAATGATCTTTCAAGCAAGAAATTTACCAGACATTATCCGAATGTGTAGGTGGGCACATATTAACTTCAGAATTATGGCATTGACCATTGTTTTTCCTTTTTTTGCCAGATAGCAATTTCGCCCTTCTCATACTTTTTTCCCAGCACAGTAGCTTAGCAAACTTTTCAATCTTGTTCTGCTCTTCCTCAAGTTCCTCTCTGGGACGCTGCCATGCTTTGAAATTAGTTTTCCAGTTGATTGGAGGACCAGAAAGAACCCAATAGCCACCAGGTCTGAGAACTCGGTCAACTTCCATCATGTACATTCCATCTACCAAAAGAGTTCAAAGAATGTTGTTGGTAATTCTAGTCATGAAGAAGGAAATAACAAGTCCGGAGACTACACTATGCCAACAGCACTAGTCCCTTAGTTTTGGACCTCCATCCTGGGATTGTTTGAATGACCATGGACTGTATCCTCATTTTATTTTAATTCTATTTCCCAAAAATTGAATAATAGAACAATGCCATTTAGCTTCATCAGATCAGAAAAGTTCACTCATTCAAGTCTAACAAGGTCAAGCTACATCTATACCCCAGCCTAATAGAGTCAAGCTTGATATGTTAAGGTATCTTCAGCAGAACTAAGGAATCTAAGATGTGAGACGACAACAAAAGTAACTACTGCAGAACCAGGGTAAGAATGCCATCTCATCCTAACACAGATAGAAAGACCTTGAGACTAACCAAAGCTGCAATAGAAAATACTCATACCACACAGCAAAGAAATGGAACAATATATATCTATAGACACACACACACTTTTTAGTTCAACTGCGATCATTCAGCTGTCCTGTGTTAACTATCAAGGCAAGAAAATTTCTAAGTGATCATACACCAGCCCATGTTGTCGAGCCTAGAAGCCAAATGACAGTGTTTGACTATTGCTAGACTAAAGTTGCAACGAATATGCGAAAGACAGAAATTTAGACTGCTCTTACCGTTTCCATGCCATGGAATCAAGCAACGGGAACAATGAGCCATGTCAAAGGATCTTGGAGGGAAAGGCAACATTATAGTTCCAAGAACACCAATGAATGCAGGCACTCCTCTTTCTAAAGCAAACTGAACCTGTGCCTCGTGAGAGTCTCTTGGTGCAAATGACATGGTTATGACATTCTTCTTGAATAGATACGCCCGAGACTTGCAACCTAAGCAGAACACGTATGCAGCACTTCATGTTAAAAATGTATTAACATGATCAAAGAACATTTGACGGAAGACCCTTAAAAGCTACAGTCCAGAAGTGAAGAAAGACAATGTTAATTACGTAAAAATAGAATAAGAACCAACTATCTCACTTACCCCACAACCAGTATCGAGTGCAGTTCTAACCATCCCATTATGGATAGGGATAACAGAAGCAAGTTGATCAATATAAGCATCAGCACCATGAGGAAACTGCGTTCCTCCACCCGGGAACCTAAACACATTACCCTCATATATAATCCAGTTCTGAACAGCCTTCTCAACCGTCAAGCTCTTATATGGTGCATTAGCATAGGGGACATAGTCACGACTCTTAGGCCAAGGAAATGGGGTAACATATCCTTTCGGGGCAGGAATAAGACAATGCAATTTCTGCTCCTGCGGAAAACAATGTCTTTCCCTATAGTTCATGTTTTCTCGAGGAAACGTCATTGCCCGTGCTTGATCATGACAAGGTGTGAAATCCACATACTGCTCATCACACGGCTCAAAAGTCTTGACTTCCAATTCGGATTCTTTGATACTACTAATATCACCTCCATGATGCGTCTCATAGTTCAGGTTGGGGAGAACAGTGCAGTCTGTTTGTTTGGTAATCTCAACAGCGATACTATCTCCCTTACCAAAACCACTCCTTTGCCAAGCACCCAAAATATAAAAGAAGCAGCACAAACCAACTACAATGAATATCGATGTTGAACTTCTAGTTCTAGCATCTCCTGGATTCCCTTTCGTAGCCATAATTTACCTGAAAACCAAATTTTTTCCTTCACAAATTTAGGACATCTTCGATTGAACTTCAAAATGAAGTAATTTCATCAGCCATGACCAAGTATTTGTAGTATCAGGAGACAACTTTATTCCGAAGTGATACCATTATGCACATCTTTGGAAATATTAAGGTAAAAAATCATTTAAACTAGGAATTCATATTAGATCAAAAGAGAGTCATTTTAGCTTCCAACAGGCCCTTAACATTAGAAACACCCATTTTAGAAACTCATAATATGAAGAAGAAAATTTATCCAAATTTCTAATCAATCATACCCATAATTTTTCATTACCTAAGATTTTCCAAGATAACAATTTTATCCAAAATAAATATCATCCTTTAAACGAAGATACCAAAGAACACAAAAAGGGGAAAGCATGTGAACATATTCGGATTTATCTTAAATAGCAACAAAAGCAACCTACAATTTATCCATTTTTGTCTTTATGGGAAACAAATGGAATATTATTGGTCATGATATTTATTACATGTGTCAAGATTTGGCAACAAGCATTAAATACAACGTAAGATCCACAATTTAGCCATTTCCATAAATACAGATCCAATAACGCAAATATAAACAAGTAAAAAATAAAGGAAGTAAAAAATAAAGGAAAAGAAAATACCCAGATCAGGTTTTTATTAAAAAGAGAAAAAAAAAAATGCAAGATCAGAGCTTTAACACATCAAATCAAATCTTAACTAAGATGACAAGCAAGAGCATTAAGGAAAAACAAAATCATTATGAAACTGGACAGATCTTACGAGCGTTGGATGTGAAATGGCGAGAGGTTTTCAGCAAAAATCAGAAGACAGGCAATATCATTTGCTCCCATACAAGAAAGAGATTGTCAATATTGTTGCTGCTGATGATGATGATGATGGGCTCGGTTATCTTGTGGGCGAGTGAGAGAGAGAGATAGAGACAGAGCACCGAGATTTCGGAGCAAAATAGAGAGAGAGAGAGAGAGAAGTGCGATGCGAGATTTGTTAGAGAGGTGTCATTCTGTTTCTCTAGCCAAGGGAAGAGAGAGGAGAGAATCCTAAAAAGAGAGTCCTAGGTATGGTGGCGTGAGACGCGGAATGGATGCCCCTGGGATTCCACTCTCTCATTAACTTGTTACCACGTTAATTATTATTATTATTATAATTATTATTATTATAATTGTTTGTTTAATTCAACCATATTCATGGTTCTGATTAATATAATTCAAATTAACTATCAGATTTATTAAAAATCTAACTCTATTTTTTATTTTAAAATTTGAATTCAAATATTTAATTAAAAAAATTCAATATAATTGATCATTAACCCAAGATCTTGATTAATTATAATTATTATTATTATTTTATAGAAACAAAACTACCATCCTAGTTTAAGTAAATAAAATAATTTAAATTAACCTATCAAGTAATATTTCAAAGTGGGGTGCTTTATTTTCTATTAATATATTTAAAACTAAATTAAATATGTCTTAGCAAAATATATAGAATTTTACAATTAAATTATTTTTTAATAATATGAGTTAAAATTACGATTATATCAATAATTGTTTAGATGAAAATCCTATATAATTTAGTCAAATCTACTTTCTAGCTTTTCGGTGAGATCCCAATGGTATGAAACATTGGAAGGTAAGAATGCAATAACAAATGGACCATAATCAAGTAGAACTCAAAAAGAAAAAGAGTCAAGCATTATGTGTATTTGCCTATATATGACATTGGTGGGCTGGACATAAGATTTGAGGCCAATTTATTTTAATTATATCTCACTAAGTCATGTTTGAAACTAAGGCCATTGTACTAATTATAATCATATATATTATTGTTATTTGAATTCATAAAAATTTCACAATAAAAAGGTTATTTGCAAATCAAGATCAACTTTTTCTTAATTTAGAAATTAGTGACAATTGTAAGAAAAAAAAAAAAAAAAAAAAAAAAGAACCTTAAACAAATTTTACAGCCCCATATTAATCATGGTATGGGATCTAATTGTAGGGACAACATTTGCATATTTAGCATTTATTGACAAGTTTCTAATTTAAGGAGATTTGACATTGAAAGCTACTGGATTTGCCAATATTGGAAAATTGATTTGTAGTGAGGGCATATGGGGGTGCACATGGGGTTCTGTTATGGTTGCAATCCTTCCTTTTGGAAAGGTCAATTTGTCTTATTTGTGACAATTTATTATCAATTTATCTCAAATAAAATATAATTTTAAAAAATATATATAATATTTTGTAAGTTAAAAGTAATGTTTTTATTAAAAACCAAAATCATTTCTATATTAAAAAATTATCTAATTTTAATTAAGTCTTATCTTAATTTTTTGGATTAAAGTAAAATAATGTAGCAACGGAATACTTTTAAAAGATATCAATGTTTAGTTAATTTAATGATTGAATACTGATTCTCTTAAATAACTAAAAAATAATCCTCATACAAATTACCTAACGCTATTTTTTTTTTCTTTCAATAGAGGAATCTCCGCAAAATCTAATCTCTAGGATTAAAACTAAATTAATATCAATTTTGGGTAACTTACAAAATAATTTTTAGTGAAGATGGTTTGATTAAGTCGTTAGCGTTACTTTCAAATTACTTCTAAATAAGAAAATTTGAACGTATTGTTGAAACAACTGATCAATTCTTTTTAACTAAAAATAATTTAAAAATAGTTTCAAAATAAAAATTATCTATATTTCAATTTTATAATTAAAATTTTACTAATAATTGTTTATTTGATCCAAACTATCAGATAATTTAAGTAGAGAAGAGAAAAGAAACCTGATACAATGATAAGAAATTGCTTATTTGATTTACATATATATAACTTTTTATCCCCTTCGGTTTTCCTCATGTGTGTCCTCTTATAGACCTCCGTAGATGGTAAAACAAAAGGTTTACCAAGAGGAAGAAAGAATTGAAGCGGACGTGAAAGTCAGTTTAGTGGGATGAGATGTTAAATTTTTTTTTGTTATATCAAGATTTGAATTTTAAAATATCGGATTAAGATAGAAAGTTATAACCACTAGATTGTTTTTTTAAGAATATGAAATGCTAAATTTTTTAACAAAATCTTATATTTGAAATTTAAAAAAGACTATACTAAAAAAGTTATCTTTAAATAAGGTTTTTATAAATACTCAAATTAATTATAATATTACAACCATGTGGTAATAAAGAAAAAAAAAAGGGTAGAACTAGAAAGATACTGATTAGATTTTTGAGTATTGAGTTAGATATATCGTGACCCATGAGTCTAAATCAGCTCGAATTTATGAGTTCAAACTTGGGATTACCTCCCTTTGGAAGCATGACCCAACCCAATAGAACGTTTGTAATGGACCCAGACCAAGCACAAGCTCAAGCTCAAGCCCAAATGAAACATCAAAAATTGTTGCAGGGCTGGGCGGGCTGGCTTGAGTTTGGGTTTCTCTTCCCTTCCAAATGCCCAGCCGGGGAGGGTTGAGCTTGGGCACGGAATTTAACACGGTTTTTGGTTTTGGGGTTCTCAGTTCTATCGCATGAAATATTTTGAAAACGACGCCGTTTCTCTCTCTGTCTACCTCTCTGTCTCTCTCAAGCTTTTAGGCGAAAGCACAATATTTCAACTTTCCAATCAAAGTTTCCGATACCCAGTTCAATTCTCACGTAAATACCCTAAACCCATTTCCCAATTCTCTCTCTCTTTCTCTCGTAATAAATTTGGGGATTTTGATTTTTTTTGGGTGATACAAGTTGAACAATTGAGGTGATCAAGCTTATTAAGAGGGGATGGTGTTGGTCTTAGCATTAGGGGATCTACACATCCCTCATAGAGCTCCTGATTTGCCTGCTAAGTTCAAGTCCATGCTTGTCCCTGGAAAGATTCAGCACATTCTTTGCACCGGAAATCTCTGTATCAAAGTGAGTGCCCCCCCCCCCCCAAAAAAAATTTCAAATGTTATCTGCTTTATGTTTGCCTTTATTTTCATTGGTTTTTTGACATAATATGTGGGGTTTTCTTTTGGAAAGTCAAGTCCCGAATCTTTTTCTTCTGGGATTTTGATGTGTTTGGATAATTGTGCTGTAGTGTGAACTTTGAAGTAAACTGCTATTTTATGACTAACTTTTGGTTTGGAGAGTAAATCATGAACCACAGTTTCAAACAATTAGCAGTAAATTGAACATTGAAGTTGGAAAATGTGGAGCAAAGTGAGTCTTTGGTCAAGTATAAGACAGATTTCAAGGCGGTAAGGCCCAAATTGGCCAAGAAACTAGGGACTTAGGATGGAACTAGTTTATGCAGTTGGCTCATAGTTGAAGATAAAGATGAGCATTAATCAAGTTATAATGCCAAGATCAGGGTGACTTTTATCGTTTCATGGAAAATGGTCTAAATCAAAACGGCGTGGAGTAATGAATTCATCAAGCCAACTTTTACGACACAAGGCTTGCTTCGGTAGAGTTCTATCAAAATTGGCATAAGAGGAAATATGAATGGTCATTGATAGTTTCAATGAGTTGCTTTTGAAAGAACATCGAAATAAAGTATCAATAAATTAATAGCAGAAGTTTTGAATGTATTTATTCCCTAAGTCATATATACTTTAACCTAGATCCAATATTTAGATCTCAAGCTGTATATTTTATCTTACTTCTCAAACCTTTCACCTTATAAGCTTATACGGGAGGACTAAACTTGATGTTATTGGAAGAAAAGGAAGGGCGTATGTGGACGCAACTCTTATCCATCAATCACTCAAATGGCATTCATTTGGTTGTATATTGTTCTTTATTCTTTTCTCTTTTCAAACCTATTCTATTGTCCCATTATACAACTAAGTTGGTGCTACTATTGCAATTGTTGTAGATTTAACATTAACAGAGAAATCTCTTTAAGATATAACCAGGTCTTCATTCATTAATCAAGACCTTCAAGTTTTATTGGTTGTATTTTTTTTGTGGCTTGATTTTAGTTTTCTTGGGCTTTTAATGTGTTTTCATTGCTGCTGTTTTCTCAATTATGTATGCAATTCTTACCTTTATTGTTCTCTTCTAATTGTAACTTGAGAAACCCTAATTGATCTAATTAGGGATCTGTAATATTTTGGTCAAACTGGTGTATTTTAATAGGAGGTTGTAGCATCCAGAAAATTGTGTTGCATGTGTAACACGTACTACCTCAAGTATGATAGTGATGAATGTAGTGATAATAAGCTGCCTTTCTAAAATAATCTGTTGTCATTTGGTTTCAAGTAATCCAAAAAGAACTATTGAGGCTAGCCTAATGCTTATGAAGCTAAATTGTATTCCTAAGTTTTTCTTGGCCTCTAGGTCATTGATTAAATTCATTGGATTGAGTGAGGATGTTGTTATCTGGTGACCTTATCAGCTTATGCATGGTCAAAGCATAATCATGTTTGGGGAATTAGAGTCATCTGATTGATATCTGTTGATACTTGTAAGAATTCAAAAGTGACCAATTTTGAACTTTTTGTTTGGTTTTTAATCATGTCTTCTCATATGCTAGCTCTGACTTTGAACTTCAAATTCCTGGCTTTGAACTTCACTGATTCATGTTAGTACACAATCTATTAGATTAAAAATTCAATGTGATGGGATGATTAAGAATCATACTATGTTGTAGATTGCAAAGAGCAACACCATAACAGTACTTACCTTTTCTTTTGCTTAGCTTAACTGTACTTACCTTTCTTTACTTTAAAGTTAACAATACCTTCTCATTTTGTGTTTAAACAGTGAAAATAGAAGTATCCTGTATCATTGAAACAACAAGCAAACCATATGTTGACGGTAGAAACATTCTTTTCTAGTTCAGCATGAGGCCAATGGAAATCTTCAAAGCTCCTTTTTCCTCTTCTTCTCTCCCAACCGCTATTCTTGATTTTCCTAATAGATAGGGGATTATGACCTAAACATTATTGGAAATTTAGATCCCTAACAGCCAAATTCATAGGTATTACAGTGCTTACAAGAGTTACTACTACTCTTGGTTCTATTCCTATGTTATATGGGGTCATGGACTATAAATTTTCCAGATGATTTATGAATCTAGGAAATTGTTTTGTACCAAGAAGAAGCTGCTCATTTAGTTCAGATATTTTGAATTGATTTACACTTATTTCCTTCTTAGATTTTCTCCAAGAAAGATAGATCTACCTTAGCATAGAAAGTAAAGCTTCTTGAATGGAGTAGATAAAATGGTGTACAACTTTTTCTCATTTTCTTGAAGTCCCTCCCCCACCCCACCCCTCCGTAATACAAAATTTTGTGAGACATATGCTGGAATAGATTCTATTTGTATAGCTATAATTAACCATTTGTTCTTTCAACTTTGATGTGCCCCAACTAGGTAAAATGTGGTTACTTGAAGCTATGATATGCTTACTCATCCAGTTGCAATTCATATACAAATTTAAGCTTTGCATTTGGGCATATTGTTCTTGCCCTGGAACTCATCTGAAGTTATGATTTATTCTTCTAATTATGTCTCGAGGTTCTTATTGTTGTTATTGGTATCATGGACTTAATGCATCTGTCCCTGATTATTCATCGCAAAAAAAAAGCATCTGTCCCTGATTTGGTTTCAGGTGTGGGGAATTAGTTTGTCTAGGTGTTGATTTTCTTGTATTCTACTCGCTCGTTATCTTCAATTTACCTTGTTTATTTAATTCAATGGAGTTGAATATTCAATGACACTTGTTCCATCGCTCTTAAATGTAGTTTACTATTCAATGACACTTGTTTCATAACACTACTGCCATTTTTAGGAGCTAGACCTTTTGCGTGACTCTCTCTCTCTCTCTCTCTCTCTCTTTATATATATATATATATCAACCAGTGTTTGAATTGATGATAATTTTGTGGGCACCCTATGCAAAACAAGTTATTCAGGTCCTCTGCTCTGTTTCTGTCAACTTTATGTAAAGCAAATAGTCTAGTTCCTAACCATGTTCTCCAGAATACTGTGACAAGCTAAAATAATGACAATCTATTGGCTTTGCTTTGCACAATAACTTAAGTTTAAGCTTTACTGTCATCTGAGAATCAAGTGTTCTTTTTTTTTAAAGGAAGTTCATGATTACTTGAAGACAATTTGCCCCGACTTGCATATTACTCGAGGAGAATATGACGAAGAAACACGATACCCAGAGACAAAAATAATCACCATTGGCCAATTCAAGCTTGGAGTATGCCACGGCCATCAGGTATAAATTCTGCTGCGTCTGGGTTGCAGTCTTTTTTGTATTGCAATTATGGAAAATTGATTCTATTGTGTGCTTCTGAAATTTTTAATCTGCTCCTTCCTTCTTACTTCCCTCCGTATGTGATTCAAGTGCTTGCGCTTGATGTTTGTGTATGATTGAACCAACTTTCTTTTGTCTACTTGTTTCTTTCCGCTACAACAATAACAATAAACTACAAACTAAATCTTAATCCCAAAATTTTGAGTCGACTATTTGAGAGACCAATATGGGAGATAGGAAAAAAATAAAATAATAAAATTAAAAGATTAAAAAAAACACCATAAAATTGAAAGCAAAAATGGAGAAGATAAAAATAAAAATAATGAAAAGAAAGAAATAAAAATAAACTGTTCATAGCAACTTAGAATAAGAATAAGAAATAATTAATCTCCCCAACTCAAACAGTTGAATTTCTTATTCTAACCAATGATAATCTTCGATGGCTTTGTTTATTTTATTTTATTTTATTTTATTTTTCCTTTGAAGGTTATTCCATGGGGTGACCTTGATTCACTAGCCATGCTGCAGAGACAATTGGGTGTAGACATCCTAGTGACAGGTCACACACACCAGTTCACAGCCTACAAGCATGAAGGTGGCGTTGTTATAAATCCAGGGTCCGCCACTGGTGCATACAGTAGCATTACCTATGATGTGAACCCAAGCTTTGTTCTCATGGACATTGATGGTCTGCGCATTGTAGTCTATGTTTATGAACTCATTGATGGAGAGGTCAAGGTCGACAAGATTGATTTCAAGAAAACTGCAACCACAACACAAGCCTCTCATTGACATTTAAACTTTGTGTCTTGTCCTTTTATAGCTTAATTTCTTTGGAGATTTGATAGCTTGTGATTTCATCTTTCTTCCTTTTTCTATTTTTTCATACCATGTTGGCATTGGCTTGTATTTGTGTGTCCAGAATTCTCATTGTGATGCCTCTGGGTGCTTATGATTCATTGTGGTGGAAAACCAGAGGAATTATAACAACTTTCTTTACAAATATTACAAACATGCAAAGAGGAAATACATGTGTTTCTTATTTGTGATTGAACATTTACTTTGATGGTTGGTGCAAGATAAAGAACTGAGGGGATAAATGTTTGTAATCCTAAGCACGGATTTTGACAAACTCCAGTTGGCTCTTACATGATAGATATGCTTATTTTTTGGAGCTTTGTACAGATTTAATATTATTTTTTTAAAAAAAAATTCTTAAAACAACAAATAAGTTTAAAATTGATGTAGTTTTGAAAATTCGATATATATTATTCATAAGTTTTAAAATATGTCCAGTTTTAAAAATTGGATATATATTGTTTATGCGTTTTTTAAAATATGTCGAATTTTTAATATTCGATATATATTGTTTATACTTTTTTTAAAATATGTCGAGTTTTTAAAAGTTGACACGTGGTTCAATTTTAAAATTATTTCTTATATTGTATTATTTTTAGAATTTTTTTTTTAAAATTAATATTAAATCTGTACAAAACTTTATAAAATTATTTCTTATATTGTATTATTTTTAAAATTTTTCTAAAATTAATATTAAATCCGTACAAAACTCTATTATTGAGGCCTACGCCATTATCAAGAGAGGATTCATTCGAAACCAAAGAGCTTCTCTCCAACTTTACCAAAATATATGTGATAAAGAAAAATGCTATACTGTATGATACGATAAAAGCTTGATACGGCACTGTGATATGATAAAAGCTTGATGAGTTTTAATTCAAATGATATATCTCTTCTTTTTTTTTTTTATAATAAATTCAGATTTAAATTTCATTATACACAAAAAAAAGTTTGAAGAACTAAGATAGAAACCTACACACAACAAAATTTTAATTATAAAGTTAAATATATATATATATATATAATTTCCATTTCGAGGTTATTTTAATTAAAGAATTTGACCAATCATATGTGTGATATAAGACGGTCTAACTTCATTATTAAAAATAGTTTGAAAATGATGTCGATTTAATGCTGACATGGTAAAGATATAACTGAACCAAGATAAAAATTAATTTAGGCTTTAATCCTGACACCAAGATATCAAGACGGTTATCTCCCAATGACATTTTGATAGGGCAAGGTTTTTTTTTTTTTTTTTTTTTTAAATTTTGGCTTTAATATACTTTTGGAGAAATTATTATCTTTAAATCTTGGTTTTCTTTACCTGAAAATGCTATTTTGCCACGCTTACTACCTTCAAGTATTGTTCAATTGTATTGATCCAATGTTGTATGAAAAACCCTTCTAGGGTTTTGAACTTGAGGGCTTTTTCGTACGAGGAGATATTTATTAAAACAGTGATAATATAAATAAAAATTAAAAAAATATGGCCTTTTTTTTTTTCCTGAAGTAGAGATTTCGCGCTCTGTGAGCACAACATAGGCTTGCCCCACCTTCGCCAAAAAGAAGAAAAAAAAAATTTGAGGTTACGCAGTCTGGGACCGCACAAGTTGTTGCGCGCTCCACAAGCGCGCAACACACTTCCATACCCAACCACACAGTTTGTTTCCATTCAGTTATCATGCAATAAAAACTTCACAGATACAACCATAACAAAATGAAATTTTCCACATCACCAAATTACAGATATTTCAATCACTAAATTTCACAAATATCAAATAGCAAACATCCAAACTCCTGAAATATCACCAAACTTCACAAATATCAATCATTAAATTTCACAAATTTCAAACTCCAAAATCATCAATTAATACTCCAAAACCAAAATTATCAACAAACACATATCACATAAATATAAAATAAAAGTTATAAAATTACAATTAATAGATCTTTAAGTTATAAAGTTAGAAAATAATACAAAAGAAACACTGATATATACAAATAAGACAAACTACACTAAGTATCATATCTAGGTCGTCCAGCATTTCTACGTAGCTGACGTTTAGCGGGAACTGGAACTGGAGCCTGATCCTGCGTACCCTCATGACTCTCAGAAAACTGTAGCATGGCAGTCGTACTATCCTCTAAATATCGACGCCTCCTCTGTCGCTGATAAACATTAAGTCGTGGAGGCTCACCCGACATAGCGTCGTCATGCTCCTCGGAGGCAGGTGTTTGTGTAAACGTCGGGGTGGGTATAGAAGTTGGGTACGAATACATCTGAGTGTCCATATGCTCCTCGAATGCTGGCATTTGTGTAAATGTCGGACTGGGTGGAGTCGGATACGTGCGATCATCATCCCATATAGGACGGTTAAAGTCGTTATACTCATCAACCATCACATCCCCTTCTCCCATATTATATAGAAATGGGATGTCTTCTTCCTCTTCATCTATACTGTATTCTTCATCTGCAACATTCTGATTATCATAAGTTTCACCCTCCGATTCATCATCAACAACTATATCCACAGGATCTGTCTCCTGTCCTTGATAAGGCATACTAGAATTGGGCTCTCCAAATTCATTTGTCGTAGGCATAACTAATTCACAATGAGAATTCAATACAACATTATCGAAAATGAATGCCCCATACTGTAACCATTCATCTCCAACATTCACATTTCTCAACATTTCAGTGTAGGATCCAAAATTTATCACGCTCCAGAATGAACTGTCTGGGTCTCTCCTAAATGAACTACCTACGACCTCTGACTCATTTTCTACCATATGAATTGGTGCATCTACGGTAACATTTATAATTGGTTCATGCTATAAGAAAACTTCAACTGATGACAAACCCGATATATATCTAAGTAGTGACAGCACCTCCGATAAAAAATCTGCCTCCACTGGTAATAAACAATATGAAAGAGAATTACCAAACTAAAAATGATATCTACATGAAACATTCAGTTTGAATTATCTAAAATCAATCCTACATTTCTGATGTAATACATTTATAAACTCATCTCATCCAACATTATTACGAACTACAACACCCATTTTAGGTCCGACACTATACTAATACTCATTTTCAGGTCCACCAATTTGACCCCCCCAATAAAGCACAAGTCTCACACGGTTATCAGTCATCTCCCTTCAAACATTATGAAAATTACAGTAAATGTTAGCATTAAAATCAACATCGATATACAAACAAAATAAATATTCATAACATTTATAGCAACAAATCTCTAACCCTAACCCTAACATACTTCACGAAATAGAGAAGCAAGAGACAAACAAAGACAATAGAATAAATAAATAGATACACAACTCTAATCCTAACCCTAACCCTAACTTTAACCCTAACATATTTCACGAAAGAGAGAAGCAAGAGACGAGTAAAAATAACAGAATAAACAAATAGATACACAACCCTAACCCTAACCCTAACCCTAACACTTACCCCCTAACTCTAACCCTAATTTGTCCAATTTTCTAAGAAATTAACATTTTATTCTACCTGCAATGGTTGTACAATAAGAGTAGGGGTGCAATTATTCAATAGAATGAAGTGAACAGATCATGTGATGGGAGAGAGAACAAAAAATATTGCATGCTTTTGGTGAAAGATTCGAAGAGTACAAGAGAATAAACAAAGTGATATTGTGATGTTACCTTCCAAAATAAAAATGAAGTTTTGATTTTTGCAAGAACCAGCTTGATGGAGCACAAGCAATGTCGCAGGAGACGTGGATCGCGCAGTCACCAATCGGGGAGGAGCTTCGCTTCGCGCAAGTGATTGCTTTGTGGGGGAATCGAGGGCCTTTGTAGCGCGTAGTGGCGCGCTCTGGGTCCGTGCAAGTTGTTGTGCAGACCTGGAGTACGCAACAGCTTGTGCGCTTCAAAAGCGCGCAACCTCAAATTTTTTTTTCTTCTTTTTGGCGAAAGTGGAGCAAACCTATGTCGTTCTCACAGAGCGCGAAATCTCTATTTCAGGAACAAAAGAAAAAACACCCCATTTTTTTAATTTTTATTTAAGTTATCACTATTTCAATAAATTACTCTTCGTACCAAACTACCCACCACATGAATTAGAGACCCCTTTGAATTTAGGTCTAGACCGGACGTAATCACCTCTGCCCTGAGCTCTTCTCCGATAAAGATTGCGTGTAGTTTCCAAAAAGAAATATACTAACGTAAATAGAAATTAAGCATTGGCACACACATTTCAAACGATATTTGGATTAATGAAAAGAATACTAAATTTTTTAACTAAAATTTAGATTCAAATTTTAAGAATAAAAAGAATTATGTTGAGAGAACATCCTTTATAGAAAGTCTGACAGTATCTCGATCCGAATTAATCAGAATATGATTTTAAATATCGATTAGTCAAGTAAAAAAAAATAATAATAGCATTTCATATTATTACCATAAAATTTAAATAATAAAGTTTGGACATACCAATATAATACATACCTAAGCCTATACCATGGATATGAAGATCATTTACGCATTTTTATCGGTCTAGCTTCATATTCATCCTTCTCTGCTCTTTCTGGCTAAAGCTTCTAGCAAGTAGTTTGTCAAACATCATTTTCACAACCCTATTTTTTTGGGTGCCTGGACCAACCGGTTTTGGGGGCTATATTCCGACTAATCAAATATAAGTTGTTGTCGGATCCTTTTTAAGGAGAAGCTCTCCAAATATAGTTTTTTTCATTTCTAAGATTCAAATCCAACTCTTGATTAAGGGATTAAGCGTTTTTTCCATTTTTCATTAGATTAATTGATGGATATGAAGAGCACTCACAAGCCATGATGGATGTGGAACCTTGAAGCTTAATCAAAAGAAAACATCTTACTCATGACTACAACCTTAAAAGGTTGAAGAAGCAGTTACCCCAAAAATTTTGAATTTTGGCAGATTACTTCTTTTGCCTACCCCTCCAAAAATATCGACGTTATTATTGCATTTAAAGGAAGCTACCGTAATGCAAAAGTTAAGAAATAATAAAATATAAATAAAAAACTATTGAAATTTTAAATATGAAAAAACAAAAGTCAAGATGAAGTTGAACCCCTTCCTTTTTTTTTTTTTTTTGTTATCACATAGGGTATCAAAATTTTCGGTTTGTAACTAATCGGAATTTACCTGTGATACTCATTGAGGGATTGTCTCTCTCAAATCTTTTTTCTTTATTTTCAAAATTCAAACTCAAAACTTCTGATTAAGGAAATAAAGTGCTCGACCATTCAATCCAAAAAAGTTTAATATTGAACCCCTTCCTTTGAAATGACCAAAGTTAGCAAAATTTATAATTTGGTTCTTTACTCTTTCTTTATTCCTAACACACTTTTTTTCTTTTTAAAGAATAGTAAATTTAATTGTTTTAAAATAGAAAGAGATACAAAATTCTGCTTATATCTTGATAGTTGACCTTATCATTTATTGAATTTAACTATTATAGATTTTTTATTAATTTGAATAAAGAAACAAGAAGAGAGGAGAAATCCCAACAAAATTCTTGCTGGCATTAAGATTTAAAGTGCAAAATTATTGTCTAAAAAAAATAAATTAGCTCAAATTTAACTTTCATTGATAATTTTTCATATCGGTATTAATTAATTAAAATAAGGTTCAGACCTTTCTTTAATTATTTAATTTTTTTTGCAATTTGTTTTTGTTGTATTATTTTTATATGATTTCTATTTCAATCATGTGCATTGTATATGCTTGTAGATAATTTTGTTACAAAATACTAATATATTTTATGAAGGTGAACTTTAGTCGATATCATTTGCATATACATTCATAAATCATCCGACATTGGAAATAGTTAAGAACCATATGCAATGAGCATAACTATTATAGATTTCGATTAATTTTACAATTTTAGAAAATCTTGACAAATTTCCTATTTTTTGATCCTTGACTATGACTATGTCGTACGCTAAGCTTGTGGCCAACTTCGCGATCTCACCTTTTCTCGAGGGAAAAGGTTGTACTTGGGAACTTTGTGAAGCCCACCATTGATAGCCCATTTGAGGATTTTGAAGGATCAATAGTTAGCTTTTTGTTACTTCTAAGACCAATGATCATGCTTGAAAAGCAATGGACTTTGTTCGCTTCATCCATGTCCATAAGCTCATAGTCGGATAGCTTCTCTGTGAGTACTTGGAACTTTTCAGCCCACCAAAATCTTTTATCTATTATGAGAAATTTTACTCTTCCATCAAAGAGTTTAGAGGTCATAAAGAGGGGAATCAACAAATCGGCGAAGTCATGGAAAAAATTTCCTGCAGACTCCGGTTGAGAAAAGAATACCTGGGACAGTGTGATTTTGGGAGCATTGATGGATATTTTGCTCACCCTTAACCAAAAACTATGGACATGTTTCTTTCAGATTTTAGAGCATATTCATCTCCTTTCCTAGCATAAGGTTTTATGCTCCAAATGCCTGTATGTGCGGAAGTTGCTAGTTGAGATGAAGTGACATAGATGGATGACTTCCCATGAACTCTTATACCTCCATTTATCTCACAAACGTCTGATCTTGATTCTGAAAAATCACATAATGACCTGACCTCTAATCACTTTGTTTCTGAAATTCATAAAACAAAAGGTTACTAGTTAGTAGAGTACAATGATTGTACATAGCTTCTCTGCTACATATCAAAAGTTATGCCAAAATGCAGCAGCTCATTTGCCATATATCTTTGTATGCGAATATAATATACATCTTGAAATACTTATTTTCCGTCAAGACACTTGTATTTCCCAGCTAGTAAAATGCTTAATCATCTGACTTACCACTTGGATTTAGATTGACCAAGTTGATGAAATTCTACCTATTTGCTGAGAGCTGATTGTCTCTTCACTACTCGGTATTTTGAGATCACCACCAGGTGATAACCGTAAATTCTCTGCAAATAAATGTTCAATTTAGGTAAATGGATGAAATTGATTCCATGGAAAATGCTTGGTAAAATACTTGAATTATATGACTAACAAAATATGTTCAAATATGGTAGCATTCATGCCCCCTAGCCCCTTGACTAGAAAGAAACATGCTCAAAAAACTTTTGTCACAACATAGTGGAAAAGAATTTTTGATTGAAGAAAATAGGAAAAGTGATGGCTAAACAGTAAAGATAGAGATAGACTTACAAACAGGAAGAGGACCCAAGCAAGGTCTTGAAACCGTGCAGAAGCTGAATGTGATGAGATCACATCCTATGAAAGCTCCCCATCTCAACTTTCTCTGCTCACACCAACTAAATCTTTTAGCAAAGATGCTGTCTTACATCATTTTCACTACTAATGTCACACTCGACAAAGGGCCTGACTAGAAGGCCATGCAAAGCACTCCTAAAATAAACTATATGGATCATAGTCCTTTGACGTTTGGAGAAGTTGAAGTATCACTTTCTTTCAAGTGATTGCTTTCCCTCCATCCATTTGTTTAGCTCTGTTTAGATAGACTCATTATATGAAAAATGGCTGAAAATGATTTGATGGTTGACCATCAACATAATAAACCATACAATTGTTAGCCTTTTTTTTCTAAATAAATTTATGCTGCTCTATTTGGTGCATACAAAGTACAAAATGTCGGTTGATGTTTTTTTTTTTTTCTTTTTTTTTCTTATGTAACTATTTGTTGGAGACATTGAGAGTTCAATGATATGTGAATCGTCGGTTCTTTTGTTAGAGGAAGAAACTTGAACAATTCCATTGTCTTTGATCGTTCTGCTGCGCTGCATGACAGCACTACTGACTAAGACATCGTTTCCATGCTCTAAGTGAAGGAAGAAAATTATATGATTAGGTATAGGTAAGCTCTAATCAATAGACTTTCTTAATGTGGCCCTTGACCCCCCAAGAAGGTACATAATAAACTCTTTTAATATATAAATTACTAATACATGAGATCCTCAACATCATTTGAATAATCTGCAAAGATTAGCTTTAGTATTAGCTTACATAGGTCAGTGTCAAAATTATCTACTCTATTGTATTATAATAAACATAATTAAAATTTTAGAGGTTTAAACATACGTAAACAGGGAACGAGGAAATAGTCTCCACTCCTACTACATGTTTGGAAGGGAAATGAATGCTAGGGAGATCAATTGAAATTGAGTTTTCATCTTAGAAAGCTCAAATTGTTCACCAAACTGTTTTTAGCTGAGAATATGACAAATCTGTTTATTAAAATGATAAATAGAAAGCAATATTAGATTGATGTAAATTAGGGCATTACATGGTTCATTCTAGATTGATGAAATCACTATAAGTTTTGAGTTCTAAACAACTTTTTCCTTTTCTTATTTAGAAAAGAATAATTGAATTGCGAACAATTTCTAATCATACAAAAGCTCAAGAGCTGTTAACAAAGTTGGTCTTAACCTACTTAAATTTAGCTTGACATTTTGTTGAGTAAATATCACTAAGCTCTTGCTTAGCAATTGAAGAAGGGTTTCTTATAACATGAGGGTATTCGTGTGTCAATGTACTCTCTTGTATGCTTGTGTTGTAGGCCAAGTACCTCAAATTCATGTCTACCGCAGGCTCTCCAAAGTATTCTCTACAAATCTATTCATGTCCAATGGCAATCATTTGTATGAACACTGCCTTCTCAGGAAGAAAGACCATGTTTGTAAGGCCAGCTCCATGGACCCCCATCATCACATCACAAGAATTCACAATTCGCGAAAAACTTGTTATGTTTGAATTAGCCTCTAACATCACTACTTCACAGCCCAAGTCTTTAGCCATTTTTGCAATTTCATTTTCGTTAGTGAACCTTTGTGTTCTCTTCCTTGAAATGATAACAAGTCCTGGCCCTTTCCTCCCACCATCTCTAAGTTCAATACCGGAAGATCTCTCAAGAGGAAAAGAGCTTCTTAAAAACTTCCTGAAGTCCTTCATGGAGGTTCCATGGGGTGATATTGAAGGATCGATTTTGAGATATTTATGTCATTGTAGTCCCACATGTATGCTTGTAAAGCAATGGATTTCTTTCTCTTTATCCATGTCGATAATCTCATACTTGGGCAAGCTTTTAAGAATTCTTTGGTACTTCCAATTCCACCATGTCTTTGTTTGGGTAATAAGAAACTTCATAGAATTGCTTTGAAGTATAACGGAACTATTACATCTGCAGAGGAGTGGAAGAAATTCCCTGCATATCCACCTTCTGAGAACAGAACAGCAGGTTTTGTGTGAGTCTTGGTGCAATCAAGCATACGCTGCTGATCAATTACTTCTTTCACCATCCACTCTTTGGTTTGCTTTATTATTCCTTTTCTATATTTTCGACAATAAGGTCTTATACTCCATGAATCATTTCCTACCAAAATGCCTTTTGTCTCTGGTGAAACAACAAAAATAGTGGATAAATTTCCATAGACGCCTCAGATGTCACAAAAGTCTGAGTTGTGCCCAAGAAAGTTGCAAAGTGGTTTGCTTTTCATTTCTGCCATTGAAACAATACATGAAAAAAATGGTTGTGAGGCCTGAAAATGAATTCAAAGGCATTTTCTGAAGGCTGTTCAATATGTACATAGTAACTAGTTCTAAACATTCATGTTGTGGTTTATCAAATTTGGGACATACCTGATTTTTGAGAGATGCCTCTACCATACAAGGGATGGTAGGAAGTACTCAGACACCCAAAAATTATCTATTGTTCGATCAGAAAAAATATGTTAGCACAATGCCCCAGCATAAACAACAATCTTGAATTGTATTTAGAGAAATAACATTCCACAAATAAATCAAATCAATGGAACCCTCAAGCCAGAAGTGGATCATAAAGGCTTTTCCACAAATTATTTCCCAGAAGTTTTTGAGGGCCAAGCCTCCCTCTTCAAAAAATAAATAATTTAATTAATTTAATTTAATTGATAATTAAAGGAAAAAATACCCTCCAAAGAATTATGGTTAGATTGATGCATACAATGGTAGGAGCCTATTGCACTGGAAGAACAAGAATTCAATACGTAGTCTGCTGCTCAAACTCTGATCCGCTAGAGACACTGACATGCCTTACAAAAGAAAATTCAATGTTGATTAAAGTTGAAAGGATGAGACAACTTACAAAGCGATGGAGAAACCTTGGAGCTTCTCAGGGAGATTAAAAAGCTCAATACCTTGAAGAAGAACACTAAGGGTCCAATCCATTGCAACTTTTGCTGCATAACAATCAAGCTTACCACTCTAATACACAATTCAAGGCCACTTGGGAATGATTGCACAAAAAGGATGTTTTTTTCTAAATAATTTACATGACAATCTCCCTGGCAAAGACTGTATGCATATTTCTGGTTTTCATCAAGATTTTCCTGATCAGGGAAGGATAATGTAAACCCGCAGGAAGCCAAGGTATCTCTGTGTACTTCCATTATGAGATATATTGGAAATCACTCTTTTTAAGAAGATTTGATCATATCCAATGCAAAAGCATGTAGGAGATTAATGCGAATGAGGTCAATGTATATGAGATGAACGGCGGTCTTATTAAAAGAGTGATCAATTAAGTCACAAAAGTTACATCGCACAACTCTACTTATGAAGAAACCTCAGGGCCTTCAACAAAGTGGCCCTAAATCTGCAGACATCAATTTTAACATTTTGATTGTCCAAGTATGTTGCCCTAATCACATCCCATCCTTGATTGTGAATGGAAACTGGGTCTTGAAAAACTGCATGGTTAAGTGGGTACTGCTCTATCAATGAGCTCTCTCCGGGTCTTATCTTGTATTCCAAGTACTTTAGATTCATTTCCATTGCAGGTCCTCCAAAGTCATATTGGGCTAGCCAACCAATTCCCACAGGAACAACTTGAATGAGAATCGCCTTTTCAGGGAGAAAAACCATGTTGGTCAATCCAGCTCCATGAATTCCTACCAGCACATCACATGAATTCACTGTGTGAGCAAATTGCGACAGGTCTGTTGAAGTATTTGCCTCTGCAACAACTACATCAAACCCTAAGCTCTTAGCCAAATGAACGATGCCACCTTCATTTAGAAAGACCCGAGATTTTCTTCTTGTAATGATCATAAGCCGAGGCCTTTTTCCGTCCTTATTTTTGAGTTTGATTGCAGTGTCCCGTTTTAATGAAAATGAATTTCTCAAGAAATGCCCAAAATCTTTCATGGAGAGACCATTAGGAGACTTCGATGGATCGATGCTTAGCTCTTTGTGACTTTTCAGCCCAATGATCACACTTGTGAAGCAATGGATTTCTTCTTCACTATCGATGTCGATTATATCATATCTTGACAGATTCTCTAGAAAAGCATTGTGCTTTTTCATCCACCATGCTTTCATATTGGAACAAAGCAACTGAACTTCCCTATTAAAATGTTTTGAAGTGATATACAGAGGAATCAAAACATCAGAGAAGTCATGGAAATGATTTCCTGCATATCCCCCGGTTGAGAAAAGTATTGCAGGAATGCTATGATTGACGGTACAATGTGGGACTTGTTTGTGATCCATTACTGATCTTAATGTCCAATTTCTGCATTGCCCCATTGCTTGCTTGTCTTCTTTACGTGCATAAGGAATTATTGCCCATGATCCATTTCCAGCCACATTGCCCTCTTGTGGTGATGCTATGAAAATGGTGGAGGCAATTCCATGAATCCTTGTGTCACCTTTGATCTCACAGAAGTCTGATCTCGATTCAAAGTTGCAACTTAGCTTCATCTCCACTGTTTTGTTCCCTGCAATAGCATGATCATTATACTCAAGTCCATAATGACTGAAAAACGAAGAAAGCCTAATTGATAAAGGATCAGTATCTTTCCATCTTGTCAAATGTAGTACCTAGTTGCTGTGATATACTAAAACTTTCAATAACGGGTGCGGTCGGAATATCTGCAGGCTGGGGTAGATAAATTATTCTCGAATCTTCAGCTATATGTATGTCAGAACATGTGTCTGCAGGCACGGAAAAATCCAGTTTGCGCAGATTGTAAACTTCAAGTTGTTCAACAGCGTCATCCAAAGGCGGAGAGAATTTTAGTGCTGCATCACAACAAACCATCAGATTTTTATCTTCACCACATATCAATCTGGCTGCTTAATCCAAGGATAATGTTGTTACTATTAAGTCCCACGTTGACTATCTCTACCTAGGTGTGGTATGTAAAGTAGGAATTTTCCACCTTTGAAGGTAGAAACCAAGTTGAAGGTAGAAATTTTGGGATAGAAGGCCTAGGTGGTGGTTGTTGTCGTTGAAAGTAGAAATCAAGTTCTTGAATACTTACAAAGTGAGACAGAGTTCAGATGAGGCTCTATTAGAGAGCAAAAGGTGCAGAAGATTAGAGCAACAACCACCAAGGCTCCATTTATCAATCTTTTCTTCTCATACCGACTAAAGCTTCTTGCAAAGACGGTCTCGTACTTGATCTCCATTATTTCTTCTCACTACCTCATGCCTGTCCACGAGGTAATTATAAAGCTGAGGAGGTTCATACATTTCTGTTGAGGATGATCATGGCTGATCTTCCTTTCATCATGAAAGAAACAAACCAACTTTATTTAAGTTAGCTAGGCTGTTTGAGTAGGTTGACATGTAAAAAGAACACTGTCCTAATCTTTGGAGCTACGAGTGATATCGACCATTAATTTTAAGTATCTTAAAACATGGGTTTGCTCTTACTGCATGTTGAGGACATGTCAAAGAATACCATGCACTATAATGAAAGTTTGGAAACTTGTAAGGAGTTCTGGGTGTTGAAAGCTGAAAAAGAAAAATGAGGTTTGTTGAGGTAGGAAGGTGAAATGTCACATAGACATACATCAGGCGATTACATCTGCATTTATTTTTAATTTTCTCAGTGGTCCTCCATCTCTGGTTGGCATTGTCAATTCACTCTTTGACTTACTCTCAACATATTATAGGCTATCCTCAATTATAAAATTAACATTATTTTTTTTTTTTAAGAAAAATTAGGAAGCAATTTCTTATATTTAATCAGAATATAAAAATAGGCAGTGAGCTTAATGGAATCGAATGTTAGATCTTTTAAGCAAATCTCTGATTCAAAACTAGTAAATGAAAAAAACTATACCGAAAAAATTATCTTATAAACAATATTCCTATAAATGCTCAAACCATATTAATCATAGTATAACTCCGGATACCAATAGTGGAAATCAAAAAAAAAAAAAAAAATCTAAGAACTCAACCTTTCTTTTACTTTCAACTTCAGGCTTTTGTTGATATCATATAATGTAAAGAAATGGTAATTATTATGATTAAATCAGTCACAATCTAGTATATTATATATTTTCTCAATACATATTTCCATACTCTGAGGAGTGACGATTATAAAAGCTTCCCCGGGAAAAGTTCAAACTATACTCTTAAAAATATATAATTAAAAAAATCATATAATTAAAATTTAGTTTAAAAATAATATATATAAATAAATGTAATAAATTGTAAATACCATCAGAAAAACTCTCTTGAGATTTTTTAGACATCTCATCAATTCATAAAACTTCTTTCACGAGAAACATTTCCATTGCCCTAATTGTCTGTCTCTATTGTTTCTCACGGATAATTCAAGCGGTAGAGTCTTTCCATTTCTTTTTTCTCTTTTTCGATTTAATTCTGCTTGGTTTCATCTCCTTATAAAAAAAAGAAAAAGAAAAAAAAAATTATCCATCTCTGTCATACTTCTGGCAAAAAACAAGAAGCAAGTTTGCATCATTACTTTGGAGAATGACAATGTCTCCACAAGCATCCATTGCTTGGCATTCTCTAAACTAAATTAGCTATGTGGTTATTATTTTAATGTATAAACCTTTTTTTTTTCTTTGAGGTAATTAATATATACAATGGAAGAGGTTTTTCTTCTCTCTCTGATTCTAAAATTCTCAAGGTAGACAAAATTTAGTTTCAATATCTTTTATAAGGATTTTCTACCAATTAAGAGTGGTTAATGTACAAAATATTGCAACTCTAGGAGGTCAACCCAGATCCTATACTTATATCAACATAGTTAAGAAAAAAGATGAGAAAAATGTACTCATTGAAGTTTTATTATTGTACCAATTCACTCTCTCTCTCATGCTTTTTATTGGCCAAAACCGGCCATAAATTCCATTGGAGGATGCGTGATAGCTCCGTTGTTACATAAAATCATGGGTTATACTCTATAATGCACAGAAACGCAAAGCGGAAACGAATACATAAATGATATAGAAAAATAGTATTTTATATTTAGTGCTATTCTTTTAGCATGTCATCAAAAAATCATACTTGATTCAGTTTTGCGATTCATGTCTAAAAATGCAACTATAGTGAAGTTGATAAATATTAGTGTGAAAAGTAGACTGTCTTTTGATTGAAATATTATTTTGTATTCAAAAACCAACCAATTATATTTTGTCTTAATATTTTGAAACATAATTGTGAATATATAATTTGGATTAACTAATGTATACTCTTAATTGTATTGTTTGAGAGATAAAAGATACTTGATTAGGTATAGTAAAAGAAATCTACGATACAATAAAATATGATGTCCTCATTGTATTGAAAAGCGAGATATTATATATCTTTAACTTATATATATCTGTAAACTCTTAATACGATCGTATGTCACACATTCATTTGCTTGTATAATTTTGATAGTATATGCAAATGATTGAACCAAATACAGATCTAACCCTTAGGTGTGAGTGGGAGATGTTAGAAAATAGGTACCAAATAGCTCATGAGTGTTTGATCTTACCCAATTCATTTGAATTCAAAAGTAAAAGAGAGAGGGAGAGAGTAGTTTTTATTTTTCTATGAAAAATTAACTCTTAACTTTTCTCTCTATTTTGAATTTGAAATGGTGGCTTTTGGAAAAGGTTTAAGAAACGTATGAATGTGAAAAGAGATACATCATTCACATGTTAGATTTTGAAGCCCAAGAAAGGAGATTAGTTGATTATTTATAAAGATTATATCATAATTAAAGATATTTTAATCGTGAAAATTGAAATTGTTCCATTTATAATAGTTTTCACACCACTTTATATATATAAAAAAAAAGCAAGTGATTCAACTTTAAAAGATTTTAAAAATCATGATTACATTTTATTTATAAAAATATAAAAAATGTATGATCCGAATTTAAATTCTAACAATTTCCTGTACTGGTTGATATTGGCCGTTCCATTTTGCTATTCTTGCGTGCGCGCGCGTCTTTTTTCAGCTGATTCTATGATTTTTGATGAATGAATTTCTAAAAGTTTCCCTTTTACTTTGTAAAATGACCCCCCACCCAGATAAGAAAAAGAAAAAAAAAAAGGATAGAGCAGGGAAATACAGAATTAAAATGGCATTCACAATGAAATTGCTATCAAGATGTACATAAAACTTTTATAGGAACACCATTGGAAATCCCCAGCTGGGGCAGAGCACAAAATCCCAGTAAAAGAGTGGGATACAAAAGAATTGGCTATACCAGTATGCAACCTGTTTGAATACTTCGACCTCGAACGCATACATACATATACTCTCAAATTGGTTGCCTCAAATCAGAATAACATCATGAGACCAATTGCAACACAGCCCAAAATTTTTATTCCTTGAATGATCAAATCATTGAACCATGCTTGCATATTAGCCTAGGATTCCTTCATAAACCAGTGGAACCCCTGGCTCGGTATGTGCCAATGGTTTGTGAAAGCTATCTTTGTCGGTACAACTGCAATATATAGCAGCTCCATTCGATATCAGAACATCCGTGCCTTCCAACGCCAAAAAATGCAAATCATGCATCTCCGCCATGAACACTGGCTCACAGGAGATATTCGATCAACACGACCATATTAAGTAGTCAGGATGGCAGTCATAGCCCATAAATGACTTGGCCGCGTGGTGGGAGATAACAATTCTGCAGATACTCTGCCCTATTACTCCGTCAGTGTCACTGTCTTGCAAAGAAACTACCTGCATCAACTCAACTCTCTCAGCAGAAATAAGAATTTCTAGTTCAAGCAAGGGAAGGTTGACTTCCACCTTTCCTGAATCGGGATCTCTTCTTGCCTTTCTTCAAAAATGAAGCAAGAGGGACGTCATCCTCATCTACTTCTTGTATCTGGATCAGAGGTGCCACTCCAGTATTTAGCACGGATCCCACTAACTCTTCAGGACACCTGCTGCTCTCCATGTATTCCACACAATCAAGACCATTGTCCTCATTCACTGTTAATTCCAAGCCCTGGGGTGGCAATGCAGTTTCCTTCTGTCTCTTTAAAAAGCCAGAAAGAGAGACACTTGCTGTTTCTTCTACCTGTATTGAGGCCGCCACTCCAGTGTCTACCCCACAACTGTAATTACTTCTTCTTACTTCCAACCCTTGAGGAAGTGATGGGCTTTCCTCACCCACTCTTGTAGTACTGCTTTTCCTCTTGGATCGTAATTTGGTAGTTCTCTTACACAAATTTTCACCACAGACAGTACTTGGTCTTGCTAAATCTGATAGTAAGATAGTATCATCAATGCTCTCAACTTCTAGTGAATTTTTATTCATTAGATGGGATGTAGGGGCTTTTCTCTTCTTTGTTACTTCAGCCGTGTCTGCTACGACACTGTAGCCAGTGTGTGGTGGTAGTTCACAGTTTTCAGAAAATGTGCTAAAATCATTACTGCTGCCATTCACTGCTTCGCTACATCTTACCCTCGGTTCACAAAATTTTCTCCTCTTTGTGACAGTTGCCTCACTAACGCCCCCTTCACCAACAGATCTCATCAATAGATTTGAATCTGGACAAGATGATGTCTGATCACGCATTGGTTCAACCAATGCACCTTTCCTTTTATGCTGCCTTCTCCTCATTCTGCCACTGCCATTAGGAACAGTTTCAATCTCGCAGTCATTGGTCAGCTTTGCGTCTATTTCAGACCATACCTCTGCTTTTCTCCTAGACCTCTTTGATCTGGCTCTTCTAGGAATAGTGCTGCATCCAAATTAAAGGAATAAAGATATTAGATTCACACCAAGAAAATAAAAAATAAAAAGTCTACAGCTATAGCCTGATTCAGAGGTTTTCAGTCAGTAACCATGAAATACAGCATATTGTAACCAAGATTTAATCTCTGGAAGAAATCAAACAGCAGAAAATTTAAAGAATACTTACCTTGAAAATGCACCCTGTGATTCCCTATATTCTGGCGTGCATCTGCACATGAAAAATGTCTAAGCCCCAGATGTAAATCAGTAAAACAATTCAAAATATAGATTTTGAGTGGTATAAAACAAACCTTGGTATTTTCTTACGTTTCTTTTGATGTCCATGGTGTAAAGGTTCAGAAACTGGGTATATTACATGTAAAGGAAGAAGGTCATCGATATTGATGCTTGGGCGTTCTGATTCCCGATCCACAAAGTTAGATATAAATGAGACCTTTTTTATCTTTCTAGCTTCCTGTAGCAAAGGCACTTCATGAGGAAGTAACACCTTCCATCTCCTGATTAAGCAGACAGGATGTTAACTTTATGCTTACCACAATCATGGACACTAAACATGACTCAAGCCTAAAGATTGTTGACTCGATTAGAAGTTCAACCAATTCACAAAGTCCAAAAACTAGATACCTTCGGCACTGATTGTCAGTACGTGGAGGCACACATGCAGCAACTTTGGACCAGCAGTGACCATGTTCTGAAATTGCTGCTTTCAGCTTTGAATCCTCTTCTTCAGTCCATTCATCCATATTTAGAGAAGGATCCAAACAATTCGCCCATCTGCACCAAAATCAATTCTCATCAACTTAAAATTAACAATGTCATCCTAACTGAGTTTGTTATCATCAGACCATACCTTTCCCTGCACTGAACTCCAGTTCTACCTGGCACAAATTCAGCAATTTTCCTCCAGGTTTTGGGCCCAAAAAGCATCACAGCAACTTTTAGGCGCTTGTCTTCATTGGAGGTCCACCTACCTACCCTTTGTCGTGAGGGATGAAGGGTTTTGTTCCATCTACACGTATGAAAACCAGAGAACAAGGAGTCATTTACCAGATATGCACAAAAAGAAACAGCAAAACATAAAGCCTGCTTTAAATCAATTTATACATGCATAAATACATACAAACAAGCAATGACATTCGGAAAATCATTAAATTGAGCACCACAAGTCAATTTAATTAAATAATGATTGCTAGCTTTCAAGAATGCCCCCAATGCACTGCACAGGGAGGTCCTGGAAAATAAAATAAACTTAATGCAAATCAAAGGAAGATGCTTAAGCTTAAGTTAGATTTGGTAAATTAAAAAAAGTACAGAAATAGAAAAGATGCAATCTAAAAGTGGGGTAAGAGTCAACCATCTTTGACCAGCAAACAAATTTATACGCATCAGCATTTTAAACAAAAGGGGTATTTCTATTTTGGGTTATGTCTAACAAAATAAAAATTTCCCTGCATTCTGATGTTTTTCTGTTGGAAATAAGCAACCAATACTGTAGTCTACTAGAGGGAAGATAAGTTGTAATATTGAGCCAATTATTTTGTATTTTTTGTTTATTGTTGGTTTCATCAATATGTCATCTTTTACAATCCATATTCTATTTGAACTCTCAAAATCTTTGATAATTACTAGTTTGGTTTCAAATTAAAGGTGCCTAGGTTTGCTACAGTAAGTGGATTAAAGACACTTACCCGCAATTTCTATTCTTTATATAAAAATAAAATTTATTTTGAGAATAAAATACAAAAGGAATTACAGGAGGAGAATACATCCTCCAAGGAAAGAATAAAGCCAAAAAGAAGTTCGATGTTCAACTCAAAAAAGCCCTGAAAAGCCCTATTAATCTCTTAGAACAAGAGGTTTTGGACGCATGTCAAATTCGAATGCCGGAAGTCAAATCCACGAGCTCATCCATTAAAAAATGACAGTTTTATGCAAAACAAGATGATATATTTTTATATCAAGGGTACATTTAAATTTTCAATAGCTATTCGTGATGTACTCGAATTCTTATAAATTTTCCATCAAGCTTGGAAACTTATAATGCAAAAATTATTTGGTTCAAATGAAAAATACTACTATTACTTTATAGAAATAGAATTCTATCAGCATCAGAAGAATCACTTACCTATTAGAACACTGTGTACCTGTTCTCCCCTCCAACATTGAAGCCACCACCTGCCAATTACTCTCCCCATAAGTTTGGACAGCCTCACGAAGTTGAGCATCCTCTTCCTTGGTCCACTCACTTCTTAATATGGAAGCATTCAGACTACGCTGATAGCGTACCAAGCATTGAAAAGGAGTCCGGTTTGTTCCCAGAGACACAGAAATATCCATCCAGTTATCAATTCCCTTCTCTTGAACAATTAAAAGAAGGTTCATATCCTCCGCCTTAGTCCATGGTTTCTGATTAATCAATGGGTCCTCAAAGTTCAACCACCTATAGAATAAAAATAACCAATTAGCACCTCCCGGGGGGGGGGGGGAATCGGAAAGGAGAAAAAAAATAGTGAAATGACATTGTGTTAGGAAGACAGACTCCAATGCTGAAGCCCGTAGTTCAGGTTGCCAATTTAGAATTCAAGTCCATCAAATGGCCATTATGATGTACAGCAAACAATAAAATTCTCAAATGTGTAGTCATGTTTTCTACTTCTAAAGTGTTTCTAACAGTATATATTGGAATAAACCAGCACACCCTTATTATCTGTATAACAGCTGATGTGAACTCCATTAATTTCGGGAGTTTTGTCATGTCCAATAATCACAAAAGTGTTTCGGTAGGTTTATGTTCCATTTACTATTGTGATTGAAGTGCCTCCCACAAGGCTTTTCATGCCAACTGGGCCAAGTGGAGAGCCCATATTGTGTCATAGTCGATGAAGTTGAACGCCTGGCTTGAGAATGAGCAGATGTGTTGATCAGAAACCAACAAACACAAAGCAGTAACCCAGTAAACTGAAAGTAAGAACCAATAAATTGCACTTCATGTCATATTCACTTAAATATTGTTTCAAGATGAGAGTAGACAACAAATTTGACACAATACCATGCAATTAAGTATTACCTCTTTTAACTCAATACTTTAACAGGTGACCACCCTCAAGTTCCAGACACAGTGCACTAACACATATCTTTGATGTGTCATAAGATGCATAAAAACAAAGATAGGAAATCATACATTTTAAATTCAATTACTCACTCTTGGCACCTCCAAGGAAACAAGATTAACAAACCCCCTGTTCAAACCAGGACTGAAATGTAGCTATTTGGCCAAAAAAAAAAAAAAAGCCCAACACATTATCCCAAAAATAAAAAAAGTTGCGATAAAAACAATATACTAGAACTCCAACCCTCCTAAATGATGTCAAAGGACCAACACTTGTCATAGAAGATAATGAAATTGTACACTTTAAGAATTTTCATCCAAATGTTTTTTGGATAACAAACTAATGTTTTTTAGAAAACAAAGTAACTAGGCCATATACACAAATACATGTGTGTGTGTGCCCAGCAGCACCCTCATAGAGGTGCTTCATTTCAGCTAACTGCTTTGCATCCTCTGCTGTAAACAATTAATTGATTCACCAGTAAATTATTAAATTGTCATAGGTTAGAGGGTAACCAAGCATTTTCAGTCGACCTTTGTTGTAATACAAGCACAAAATTAGTTCAAATGCTTACCTTGCTTCACATTCTGCGCCTGAATGGCCTGGGACATGCTTGGAAGCCAACTGATCCCAGTTAACTTTAGGCAGAAACAACCTAATTTCCTCAGAAGTGATTTCATGAGCCTCAATTGATGCAATGATTTTGTTAAGATCAACTCCTCCAGCTGAAACCCCCGAATCACTGAAATCCAGACAGACATCGGGAAATTTAAGTTGGCTAAAAATTAAAATAAATAAATAAATAAAAGAATAGACGAGAGATAGAGAGAGAGAGTTTGAATATAACAAGGAGCATCCAAAGGCATCAAAGCTTGTATTATAATTTCATTGCCTACTTAACAGACACCAGGATTGGTGTTGTTCTGTAAATATGCTTCAAACAAATACTTCAACAAACTCTCAGTTTATCATTCTCCTAGCATTGCGATCCGTAAAACTACTCATGATAAGTTTAGACGACTCCACTATTTTAATATACCCATCACTTAGCTGTTTACGGTGAAGAATAATAGTCATCACCTGTCTATAGCAATGGCAACATGTAAAAGAGCATTATTTGATGGATCATAAGGCAACAACTAAACTACTTTCTTCTCCTGCCTTACAAACTTTCTTTTCAACTTGACCAAGAGTGAGTGTAATGAGCGCTTAAATTAAAACCTAAGGAAGAAGAAAAATGGTTCAAGGCCACTTGTCGGACCTTTTACCTTTGGGAGTCCAAAAATCCCCGTCTCACATTATAAAAGACACAATCATTGCCAGAGTCACAGCCTCTTCTTTCTGAAGGTTACTTAGGCAAGAAACGTTCCTAAAGCAAGCTCCCAAGTAAAGAAAAGCATCTTTGAGACATCATCAAGTTTCACATACACAACAAAAGATGAAAAGAATATGTAACTCCATCTCACACTATGACAACTTAAAAAAAAAAAAAAAGAGGCCAAACACTTAATATGATTTTGCTTCATGAAGTAAAGCCATGTAAATAGAACACAATACCAACTCATGATCCAATACATTTAGATTTCAAGGCCTATTCATCATGGCTGTTTGTTTAGACTTGATTTTGCTTCAACATATGGACGTGAGATTACATGATGGGTTAAATCATTGCATGAAAAAGGAATGTGAGATTAGGTTACCAATCACATGATGCCAGCCTTTTGAGTAAAACCAGGTTAAAATGGGCTTGATAGATAACATTTCCGTTCATCTTATATAATTCAATGTGAAGACTAATTGTCTTGCTCAATCTCGAAAGCGCATCATCTTCATCAAAGCAATCAATTCCATAAGCGGCATGACCATGTCCAAATGCTTCAATGTGATCTTCAAAAGACCTTTCATGCTGGAAATCAGACCCACAAATGCAAAGTAAAGCTTCCCACAGTTCTTCTCATGTGTTTTCCAATCACCTCTAACAGCAAATGCCTTTCCGCACTTCCTACATATGAATAGCTTGATCCCATGCTTTCTCTTGTAGTGAGTTTGGAGGGTTCTAAAATCCTTAAGCAGCTTTGCTCTTGGATAATCACATGTTGTTGCGGCAACTCAGAGCACAACCTGAGATCCATACCACCACATATGCATCTGCATGTTGTTGCATCTGTCTAAGGATTTGAAGCAAAAGAGGACATGAGAATTGTGTAGGGCAAATCAGAATTTGAGAAGGTGTTGGGATTGAATATTGTCCATTGTTGAGTTTTGTTGGGAGAGAAGAGGGAACATAGAGAGAAGTTAGAGAGAGATTGAGAGGAGGTTCCCAAGTTTGGCTTCTCGATTTAGCTCCCCTTTGCATTTGCTTCCATCTTATTTATAGTAAAAAGAGCAAACTACATGACGTCAAGGACGACACCTACATGCAATAATACAAAGACAAACTAGGTGTTGAGCTCACAAAGCGACGCATCTCTGGAAAAGAGATTCTCGACTCAATGATACAAAGACAAAGTTGGGGAAACCAACTCTTGAATAGATGCATCCCTATAAAGAGATTCTTTACAAAACAATTATTTATGACACACATTATGATCACACTTTAATAAAATATTTAGTGAATTAGGTTGACTTGTTCTTTTACGTGAGAAATTTGAAAATATTCCAAATAGAACTAACCAAGTCGACATAGATACTTTGACAAGTTGACCGGATGAAATCAAGTCTCTTAGGATGATCTTTGTAATATCACAAGTCGACTCACGTAAAAAAACAAGTCGACCTGAGAAATACAAGTCTCAGAAGGTCAATTCTATAAAACTTTAAGTCAATCTATGAGAAGAATAAGTCAACATGATCATAGTTTAGAAATGAATTTAAGTCGACTCACGTAAAGAACAAGTCAACCTACTTTACTGAATAGACCTAAGATAAGTTGACCCACATTTATTGTGTAAGGATTAAAGAAGTCGACCCAAGAATTTACCAAGTCGGCCTAGTCTTCATATATTAAGTTGACTTATCACATAGAGAAGTCGACCGAGCATAACATTCTAGACTCCGAAAAACCTTGAGTCGACCTAAGAAGAAACCAAGTCAACCCTATAAAATTTGTAAGTCAACCTAGGAGAACAACAAATTAACCTAACTAAGCATACTCTCAGAAATCCAAACTCTGAAACGCATTAAGTCAACCTAGGAAGAGGACAAGTCGACTCAATAACACTTAGTAGTTGACCTAAGAAATTCTTAAGTCGACCGGACCAAGCATGCTCTCGAAAATCTATATTTTGAAATATATTGAGTCGACTTGATTCAACCTAGAAAGAGGACAAGTCTACTCAGTAACATTTAGAAGTCGACCAAGCACACAATTAAGTCAACCTAGAAAGAATTTTGAACTAAGTAATGTCAAATTAATAAAAATCTAAATGCCACCCATTCAAGAGCAAGTCGACCTAAACCTAACATAAGTCGACCTAGGCAAATCAAATTGATGATCAAGCCGATCCAAGCAGCAAGTGTAGTCGACTTACAGATGAAATGAGATGAACAAGTTGACTTACCAAGAATAACAAGTCAACCTGAACTAGCCAAAATTCAAAAATCAATCGATTTGAACAAAGAAGAAGTCGACTCTTTGAGAGTAATGACTAATTGTTTAGAAAAACTGTTCGAACATTTAATGAAAGCTCAACTACCACAACAGCTACTTGTGAAGCATTCAATGCCATTAAATGAAGCACAACGTCTCTTTTGCTCTCGACATATATAAATACAACACAGGCAATAAAGGATAAAAAGTTTTTTGGAGAACATTCAAAGAGCTTGTACACGATCATTGAATTCGTTCTTCTGTACTTTAATTTTTACTATTGTACTTTTTATTTATGAGGTTTAACAATTACATCAGAAGTTAAAGTTTTACACTTGTACTTATTGTTTGACTTCAAATTTCTTGTAAAAGATAAAAAAATAGGGGTCTTTTGAACTAGGCTAAAAAGCCTACATGAAACAGTTAGGGTTTGCTTACTCTAGTGAAAAAAAAATGGTGAGTGTTTGAGTGAAACACTTATAAAGTCTAACACACACATGGGCAAGCTAGTTGTGTACTATTTGTGAAAATAATGGATTAGAAATTCAGGTGAAGTCTAAGAGTGGACGTACACAAGGGTAGGTGAAACCACTATTAATATTGAGTGTCATTTTTCTTATTTTAATTTCTAATCTTCACTCAAAACGCAGAAAAATACAAAATTGCCAAAAACAACCTATTCACTCTCTCTAGGTTGTTTACTACAAGTTCTTTTGTCGAGATTTGTACAATGGGATATGAGTGGGCATGGAGGAAGTCTAGATTGGACTATGCCACCTGAATCCACAATCTGTGGACTGTTGTGAATATGTGGTGTATGGATCATCAGGCCAATAATGGGCCTATTGTGAGAATGAACTTGATCATTGCAAGGTAGAGTAAAAGAGTATTGGAAATGGCCAAGACTTCTTCAATTTTGTTCTAAAAATGAGATGGGTATAGCTCATTTTTAGCATAAATATTTGTCCTCTAATTTAGTAACTGTCGATGAACATACTCTTGAGATATGCAGTTGATGGTGCACATGTGTAGAGTTCTGAGGAAATGGCATTGCATGTGCAGTAGCTCAAAAGGGGATCCATTTTGGATTTGAACCCCATAATGGGTAGCATCCTCTACATTGAGAATCAACTGTATCTTTGCAGAAGATCCATACTAAACTTGGAGCTGAGATAGCACCATTTCTGGGTCTCTGAATTTTCTGATAAGATTAAATAATCTAAGTGAGGAAGGATCACTTTCTTGTTTTGGAAAAATATTGCAGTGCAAATTGATTAGAATCCCAATTTTTCAGTCTGAAGTAGCTTGTGGAGAAGAGTACTTGCTTCTTTGGGGAAACACCATTTAAATACGTCACGAATTCAAGTACTGTTAGATATGGCCAAAGAGGATGAAATGGAAGGCCTAGGATAGGGCCGTCATCTATGCCATATTTGGATATGTACAATGTTAGGTAGCCCGTGAGTTCAAGGGTTTGCCAATTTTGAAGATAGCGTTCATGGATTTGAAATCAAAAATCAGTATTCAAACTCAGGAGGAAAGGCAAAATGGCAGTAACTCATGAAATGTCATCTTCCAGAAGTACCGTGCAAACCTGTGTCAGAAGGAGTTGTGCCGGTGAAGATAATGCAGAGAGACTCATAATCTTACTGTTTGACTCAGGTGTTGATTTTTTCCAAAGAGTCTGAGACTGCTAGAGTCTTCATCTGAATCTCTTCGGATGGTGAGAATTGTGTCGGAACTATATTCATCATCTGATGAAAAGAGAGACTCAACCTCTTCATCATAAGGAACTGCTAGTCCGAGAGAATTTATCTGAGCAAGAAGCTTCTTTTTATTAGATCTGGAGGGGAAATCTTTAGCAAGGTAATCGAATTTATTGCAAATGAAGCAACTGGAGGCTTTATCAGTTCCATTTTGTCTCTCGAAGCAGAGAAATTTGAACTTTTTGTGCCACGACTTGGAGTAACTGCTTTTGCGATCACCAAATCTTTTATGGGGACTTTTCCTTGTTGAGCAGGAACATTTCGAGGAATCAGCATATATGGAATTGTATTTGGAGCAACCAAACTCAAGAGATCTATTATTCCGAGAGACTTCTTCATTGACTTTTTTAACATTATAAAGTTGTTGAATAATTTGGAGATAGAGCTGGTATAGATTTCCAAGAGATATTCTGCCACTGACTTCTTGTTGGTTGTTGACCAGTTGGAATATTCATTACCAAATAGTAAACTGAAAATTACATTTTTGGCACTTGGATCTCCCGGCAACTCTTCATATAGTACGAATATGAACTTATTGAGATCAGGAAGAGACGATAGTCTGTTGGCGATAGGTGTTGGCGATAGGTGTCGAGGTGAATCACCATTGTTTCAGTTGCCCACCAAGTTTGACCAGAATTGAAGCAATCATTACTTGAATCAACTGATGTTTTGGGAGTTCAGCTTCTCCGAAATTAAGGATTTCAAGAAATTTACCATGTCATTTGTCCACATGAAAATTGTCTATAGAAAAGGCCGAAGAAGTAGAGGCATCAGTTAAAACAGAAAAGGACAAAGGTAAAAGGTTGGGGTAACACATTCTGTTGTAGGAAACAATGGGAGAGTGAGAGAAAAGTGTAGGAAAGGGTGTTGGAGGTTGTGGGGAGGCTTTTCAGTGGTTTTCTGAACTATAAGGGTGAGGATTTCGGTGGTATGTAGGCTTTTTGTGGAGTAAGGTAAGTGTTGATAAGGATTGATCATGAGCATTGGATTTTGAGAGGATAAATGATGGTTTATATGTGGCTCTTTAGGGGGTGGTGTCAAGGATGATTGTGGAGTTTTTGAGACAACCAGAGGGAGATAAGTTGGGGTTGACTAAGTGAAACCGGTATGGGGGGAAATGGGTATAGGTTGGATTTGTTGGAGGTGGTCAGGTGAAAGAGGTTTGAGGGATATGGGTGTGGTTGGTATTGGTTTGAGGGATATTGATGTAGGTGGCATTCTGGGTTTGTAAGAGAGGGATTGGGGTGTATCTGGTCCACCAAGAAGATTTAGGCCATTGGATAGGCAGGGGATGGTAGAAGGAGATTGAGTGAGACACAGTTGGCATGCTCTGGTGTGCAAGTGACTTTTAGCTGGACTTGCACATTTTTTACGTCTCTTTTTTTGTGCACAGTTGGAGTCACAGCCAAATGTGCTTATCAGATAAACCAGTTCGTTTTGGTTGCCTCGAATGTCTGCTTGTAACTGAGCAATAATGGCAACAACCTTTGACTGAAGTTGTTGGTGTTGAGCAATATATGTCTCGCAGTGGAGATCAATACTCTGATTAATGATCTGTTGAGTCAAATAAATTTCTTTCAGGAGATGGTTCTGGTCCAATCTGAGAATGCCAGTTTAGCAGGAGAAAGAGATGGTCTAGAGCCATCTGTAATGCAGCCGCAATCTTCCATGAATAGGAGTGACAGTCCTCAAAATTTAGTGGGGGAAATACTGTCACCGGAGGCAGAGGTGACACCATTGGCTGGATCATGAAACATGATAGCGGCATTAGGGCAGGTGGTAATGCCTTGGGTTGCATAGTAGTTTTGACTTGGATTGATTCTGAAACCGTAACAATTCTCCAGGTCTCTGAAACAAATGGGTCAAGATATTGGTGATTATGCGGTGGCACATCATCATCTTCGTTATCTATATCTGCATTATTCAAGGGGTTTCCAAAATAAATCACCAAATATTAAAAGCTGCTACCAGTGGGTCCTCCAAGAGTCCCAACACAAGGATCTCCTCGATTATAAAGCCTTTCAATCTTCCACTGGGAATATCTTGGGTCAGTTTCAGTTGTTTCTTTCCGGATCTTCAGAAGCGACTTGAGTATTCATCTTCATCTTCATAGAAAATGTAAGAGTTGCAGAAATAGAAGTCGAAGAACTTATGTCCTTCGGAGTCCAGAAATGCATGGACCGGATGTCTTTCCTTTGTGAAATAAAGGATGGGAACACCGAATTGGTTGTACAGATCTTTATTTGGAGGCTCACCAAGGTGGAGCATATTGTTGGTTGAGAAAGGGCTGGTCAGAACCATCATTTTTGGGAATACGCATTAAACCATCAGTTTGACTTAGAAACTGTGCCGTACATTGCTGAATGGGTTCAGATGGATGATGTTGTTCATGATGCATGATCCATGAAATGGATAAGAGTTTGATCAACTACTCATGCCTAAATCTGTCCCAAGATCCGAGTATGAATAGGAGCATTTTCAGAATCAACAGTGACTAACAAGTCTCATCAAGTTGTGCTAGTACGGTGAGATCAAAAGCATAATTTTGGACTCTATAGGCAAACTGATAGTGGAGCATGGCCGCGGATGTGGTTTAGCCTAAATGATCACCAATATTTGAATATGGAGTTTTAGGCAGCTTGATGGATGTGGATCTATAAGAGGAGGGTTGAAATTTGGGTAGAAGGTGCATTGGATGTTTCAAGCATTGAGTGTGGTTAGAAGGGTGGCTATACATGCATGCTGATAAAGCTTGAAACGAGTATCTAGGAGGGCTATTCTTGAGACAACGGGAAGCCCAACTCAAGACAAATCTCTCATAGTGCCATAGTGGAGGTGGGTGTAATGTTCTCTCTTCCAGACTTGTAGATGTAGGAAAAGAAACTCAAGGGAAAGAAGTTGCTCCTTTTCTGTGGTTCGGATGTACAACTGGGTTAGTGAAATGGCAAAGACTAGTTCTTTGACTATTTTTGGTGGTTTGGTAAAAATTTTTGTGATCTTTTAAAGACCGTTTTTTGGGGGTTTTGGTATGTCTGGTAGGGGTTTAGAAGATATTGTTCTTATGGAGCAGTATTATCACGATAATGCTCGTCTTGATAAGCAGAATCAATATTTGAACATCTTTCGACAGACGAGGATATAAGGGAAGAAGATTTAAGTAACGATATAATTCCAAGAAAGTGATACTGATGATGTCTATAAACAACTTACTACCTTCTACTTTAGGTCTTACCACATCCTCCAGGTCACAGTACTTTTCTCAAGATTATGAAACTAGTCCTAGACTTGGGATGGAATGAAGGGGTGGAAGTGTGCAAATACTTGTCTCTAAAATCTAACAAGTTCTAGGCTCTGATACCATTTATACAGGATCAATATTAAAGAGGGGTGGTCAAAGGGGTTTTGAGGGATTTAGAGATAGATGAACATAGAGGTAGTGGTTTTAGGATAGAGATGATAGTGTAGGTTGGGATATGATAGTGGGGATTAGGGGTGTTATGACACTTAGGTAGTGTCATGAGTACCCGTGACACTACCTGGTCAAAGCTCGACGAGCTCGCTCAAACCTAGCTCTAGCTCAAACTCGAGCTCGCTCAGAGCTCATGCTCGGGTAGTTCGGCATTGAGATCGAGCCCGAGCCCGAGCCCATATATGTTGAGCTCGAAGGCTCGTCGAGCTACCCAAGATAGATTAATTATATTTTTTTAAAACAATTTTAATATGTGAAATTACATTTATAGGTATAACTTTTTGAATATATTATCCGAAATCGATTAATTAAGAGAGAATGTAATTTAATCGATCTCGTGACACTACCTGATGACACTTCGAGCCGAGCTCGAGCTCAAGCAATACAAACTCCGTGAGCTCGAGCTGCTTGAGCTCACCTAACCAACACTCAAGCCGAGCTCAGGTATTGACACTACCTGACTCGATTCAAGTGTCATAACACCCCTAGTGTGGATTGTAGAGAAAGGGAAGTGCAGTATGTTGGTGTGTACAAAGAGATGGAAGGAGAGGAGGATGGTAGGTTTTCTATCTGTGGACGGTGGGTAGTGGTGGGTGTGTGTGGTGATAATGGTGATGACAATGGTGGTGAGTGGGCGTCAATAGGGTGTAAGAGGGGCTGAGTAGGTGGTTAAGTGGAGGTGAGTGGGTGCCATCACTGTATGCAACTAAGAGTTTGTTTGCATCCTTATAAACACCAAAACTTTTGATATTGGGTCTTTCTACACTGTATGTTCACTCAAATCTTTCTTTTTTTGGCTAGCTGTATGCAATTTTTCTTTTTATTTGCTCTGCATGTCAGCTAGCCAAACATTACTGTATGCAATTTTTCTTTTTTTGATCCAAGAAGCATCGCCACACCAAAAATGGCAATCCCCAAATAATAACCCCCCCTAAGGATTAGCTATAAAGGAATCAAGTTTGTTTGTAACACTGTTAGTTCACTCAAATTTTTGGCTAGCTACACAATTTTCTAGACAAACTTTGCCAAACACAAATTGGAGTCACCTAGCCTGTACCCAACATGAAAAAAAAGGGGGTAAAACTCTACCATCAGTTATGGATCCTCCACATAACTCCAAGCCATAAGGTCCTCTATGAGCCTCAGAAATCCATAATTCTAAACAAACCTTCTTCCTCCATAAGAGAAACGTTGCCACCATAAATCTTCATCATCATTAGCCCAACAAAATATATGTAACAGATTAAAGCCTAAGCTTCAAAATCATAAGAATCCTAGGTGTTAAGCAGAAAGCCATATATTAGTAAGCCCAGAAACATGTTCATTTTTAAACAATGAAAAAGAGAAAGAAGTTGATAAAAATTTTGTGACACTGTAACAGCTACAGCAGTAAAATAGTTCTAAGTTACCAAGGCCAATGCTTTGGAAGACAAGAGGTAAGAGGCAATAAGGAAAATAATTACATAAAATTTACCTGCACAAATTCCATGACTTTTGTAACAACATTTCTTGAAATTGTTGCTTTATCCCCTTCACAAGATTTTCCCTGTCTACCTTTGACCACTTTTTGCAGCTAAATGAAACTGGGAATCTTTGCAAAGCCATTCTGTAATTTTCAACATGAGAATTCTCCACTGGTCCATAACTTAGTGGAGAGATCTTCTTATCATCAACCTGCTGGAAGTAAACCATTTCCTTAGCCAATTTCGTATTTGAGCCATAGAGGCAAAATCACAATGTAGGACATGCCATTAAAATGCATATAAAAAATTTCCAGATTGTATCAACACCTTAATGCAAAGGGAACTCCTTATAACTGCAATTTCGAACTCCAAAAAAAAAAATTAACAAAAAGCAAAAAATTAAAAAATTAAAAAATTAAAAAATTAAAAAATTAAATAAAATCTATATATTCCAATCCATATAAATGAAAATCTCATCCTTCCACTAGTACCACCAGTATTCAATGAGAACTGAGAAATAGAAGATTAATAAATAGGCTACAAGTGTAGGTAGCATGAGTCCTCAAATGACTTATGTGTGATGTCTTCACAATAAAAGTGCTCTTCAGCAGAAGTTTCAACTAGTCAAACAGCTCTTCATCAGAAACTGAAAAAAAAAATGATCACATTTCCTTTGCCACCTCTCAAGACCTTTTCATAGCCCACAGATGGACTCTATTACCCCCGCGAAGCACACTATGCATCATAAATCTTGTCATTCTCAGATGCTTCAGTTCCCTTTTTCAGACTTAATGTAAAAGTAGAATACGAAAAGAAAAGGAGCCGTATGAAATGATGAAAATGACCTTTGAACTAGAAGACGTCCTTGATTTTTGTACTGAAATTAGCTCAATACGAGGATCCTTTTTCTGAGATAGAGCACGCTGAGTTTTCTTTTGGCAATAAGATTGAAAATCTTTAAGAACTTTAACACGTTCCATTAGCTTTTTGTTTTCCTCCATTCTGGCCTCTAATTGTGTCAGTTTGCTTCTAAGAAATTTCTGACAAGACCGGTTTTTCTTGATTGCCTCAATAAACAAATGAGCAGATTTTGGGAAGCTAGAATGCTTCGAAGGCAGCTGAAAGAGATTATGAGCATCCAATTGATGCTGGTTGTTACATCCGGAAGGCTGCACAACAACCACCCTATCACTCTGCGACTCCAGAGTTTGTGCTGTGTGACAAACATCTTCAGAACAAGGAACCACTTCAGATGCATCAGTGTTGCCTCCAAACATATTGTTTGGTGTACCATTTCCCAAGCGTATGTCATTGGAATCAACCTGGCTGTTCTCCATACTATCTTTCTTGGCATCTGCATCTGAACCCAAATAAAATGAATATAAATTTTTGCAGCCTCCAAACCACCAAAAAATCTAGATAATTTGAGAAAGAACATAAAGCCAACAATGTCTAGCACCAAACCGAAAGCCCAAACAAACATATTATTTTTTTTTATGATAGAACCAAACATCATATCAGGAGCTTAGTGACTAGGAACAAATCTAGGGCTTGTTTAATGACCTAGCATAATGCCAAGGACCAACAAGATACCAAATTATAAAATTAAACCTTTTAAATAACCAATGGTTGGTTAGGCTTTTGGTATTAACATGAAACTAAAAAGAAAAGAAGGTTTCACCTAATAATGTAAGCTATTCAAAGAATGGATAGTAAATCTCATGCATACATCAAATATCTCTACTGTTTTGTATCATTATTTTGGTATGAATTATTTTCACTACTCAATTTTCATTAATTTTTATGAAACAACTCCATTTATTAAGTTCTGTCTCAGCCTCGCAGTCAACCAAAGCAACCTTAAATCAGGAGAAAAATGTGTGACACGGTACAACATGTCAATTTGAAATATTATTTATGATCGTCTAAGCCTCTTCACAGCCTATGCCGACTACTCAATGTCAAATAACACCTAATTACTTCATATTTTTTATCAAACAAGAGTTGGTTCTAAAATTTGTTTGATGTTTATGAAATTGTTAATTTTGGCCTAATGTGAATTTGTGCCCCTCATATCTTTCTTTTCTCGTAGCTTGTTTAAAGTAGAACATGACCTTAACCAATAACCTTAAATTGGTGGCCCTCATATGCCTGAACCAACCTTTACAAATGAAAATGCGGTACACTTTTGTACAACCATATGTTCTTTGAAAGTAAAGTGGGTTCTTAACCCACTCAATCTGATCACCCTGCTGCCACTACTGTGCAGGTAGAGTCATGGGCACACAGTAGAAGAGAGTCTAATATTGCCTGTAAAAAATAACATAAAAGGCTCAATGGTGCTTTGGTAAGAAAGAAGCCCTTCAGACCTCAAATTGGCATATTAGTGGAAAATCATATGAATATGCATTAGCTCCAACCACATCATGTGAAAGGAAAAGAATAACTAGCCTGTTTGCAGTGAGGACATAAGTGAATGTGGACCAAAACAGTCACTCTCATTACACCCTTGGTCTTTTGTATCATCTAAAAAATAATTCTAACTTTGCATCATTCAAAGACTTCACTATGCTCATGATTTAATTATTATGTGAAATGTAAACTGATAATTTGCATCATGCAATGCACTTTTAAAATCACATGCAGGTTAGAGAACTTATATATCAATTTTCCAGGTCTTAAGAGGAGAAAGGAGTTCAACAGGTACAGACATAAGAAATAATGCAGACAAGAAAGATCAATGGGCAGTAAATGGAGGAATTGGAGAAAACTTAATCCATAATTTGAATTACAAGGCATAATATCATTCTTCATGGACTTGGGAGGCTGCAACATCAGAAGCTTCTGTTTATCGCTCAAAAAATAAGATTCATTCCACAATTTCCAAATATATTAACTTGCACTGCTAAGAACAATTGCAGAATTACTTTGAATGTCATGGCTATATATTCACATAAACTAATAAGAAAATGTGCTATGAAACTCAGAACACCCTATTCAAGACATCAGAGAATTCCATTATCTTGGTTAAATAGGCATTGCACAAATTGCATCTCAAGTCAACTGAGTGAATTTTCTGAGAAAGCTTTGAGATTGGAGGATGGAAGAATCTCGTTTGGAGTCTAGAACCTCTTATTTGCAAATAAATATTAGCTTTAATTCTTTTGAACACACTGGCTAATTAGTTGCTTTATCCCAAATAAGTTCTACTTCACCTTGAAAATATTTAAGGGCAAAACAGATTTTTGATAAGGCCGAGTCAAGGGACAGAATAAGTATATGATTCTTACTCAACACTTCTTCAGATGGCTAATCAAAGGACAATGATATCCTACTTACTTCTAATACCCAGGAGGTTATTCTTAACCAGTATCCTTTTTTATCCTGTTGAAAACTGTATACCACTTCTCCACTTCCAAATTGGACAAAAAGATCTAAAGGACCACCAAAAAAATTGTATGGGTCTAAAAAAGCCAGAGTTCTGATAAAAACCTGGTTGGAGACAAGATCCAAAAGCAAACCAGAGACCTCAAAGGCTAAAAACTTAAATCAGCCATCACCATTATAGAGCTCTTTGTGGAAATGGTTACTTCAGATGAAGGTTAACACCTACCATTTGACACAATCAAATAAAAAACCTTGTGAATTAAAGCACTGTTACCTAAAATATTATGCCTTCTTGTTCTGGTACTGCTAGGAAATCTTGTAAGGCTCCTCTGCCACAAGATGGATGGCTGCATGTACACTTAGTTGATTCCCCACTTTAGATCCAAATGTCATAAACACGCTGACTTAGGACACTTGATGTACAGAAAACGACCTAATGGATCATGCATAAAGTAAATAAAGTAAAAACTATTCAAGGAAAAGTTATACTTGACAAAATGTTCTTCATGTCCAACATGAAAAAAGATCAATCAGAATCCAAAAATCTAGAATTGAAAATTTGCTTCTTTTTTTTTTTTTGGTGACTTCTAGGACAAATTCAGACCTGAATGAAATTTCATGAACATTTTGAGTTCCTTACACAATATATAATCTGTATATATGTATGTCTTGCCTCCATGCAATTTGAGTTAAGAATAGTAGCTCCAAGTTGTTAGAATAATGCATACCATGTCATCTCAAGGACTTGTAGCCAAATCTATGTGGTTTCTAGGGACAACATCCTTCTCTAAGTCACTTATTCCCACCCCCACCAGGGCATGTAATATGAGATGTGCCTCTCATAGAATATGCTTAAGATTGGGAGCACAAGCTTCTCTACAATCTATTTAGCATGCTGGAGTATGGATGTGGAAGCATACATAAATGAATTGTTTGCAAAATGTCCAAACAGAGCAACATTCAATATTGATTATTTTAGATGAGTAGAGCCAATGAGGCACCAAATGCCATTGCCTTTTGGAATCAATTAAAAAGACTTAACTCCCAACAATTTATAATCCCACACAAAAGACAACAAGAAAATGCAAAATGATATTTCTTTTCTATTCCAAGATTGTTTTGTGTCGTAAGGCTCCACCAATACTTCAAGGAAGAATCCTTTAACAACTTAGATGCTTATGGCACCATCCTGTCCAAAACAGACGATTATTTTGAGAGAGAGACTCTCCAAAGTAAGGATATTGCTTTCGTTAAGGGAAGTGTAATGGCTAGAAGGAGACCATACAAGTTATCCATCTTGTCCATTGTCTTTGAACTAAATGGGCATGAGATGCCATTTGATTTAGGTCAGCCTACAGAGTACTTATGGTTAGAAATGAACTCTATGCATTGAAGGATATCTAGGGATGTCAGAATGGTTCAACAATACAGTTTCTTCTTTTTCTTTTTCTTTTAAATCCACTTTCCATTGCATATTCTGATCAACGTGAAGGGAGAAGAACAAGGTCTTATGAAGTTCCATTTTTGCAATCTTAAGTTGTAGTTGTCATCTAGGTTTTATTTCTTCAAACTGATTCTGTGAGGAGTACATCACGTAAATAGGTCTTTGGTCACCCTTTTTTCTTTCACATATCTACCAAAAGAAAATGAAAAGGAAAAACCTACATGACAAAGAGAGGGCATCTGACAAAAGCTGTTAAATTGGGTGCTCATGTGACTCAAGCACCATATTCCATGTAAAATTAATATGAAAAACCTTCTCAAATCAATGTTACCGTAAATGAAGGGCAAGCTACACAATCTATCCACCAAAACACACAAATAGAAACACCACCAGTCATGAAATCAAATTAATTAAGGGGGAAAAAAAAAGAATCAACTACAATGATGAGGACAGACCCATAGGGGTGCAAACACCAAAATTCTTGCAAAAATATAGGGTTGGAATCCTATAAAACTATTATATTCAACAATAAACCTACTGGAGTAAGGTGCCCAGAATAACTATAAAGACTCAATCATTACAAAATTTTAGGATTTTAGTAAAATCTTATAAAATTGTTCTATCTCAATAACCACGTACTAAAAATGATATTACTACTTATAATGCGCATAAAGGGGACAAGAGAAACAAGAGTACATACTACCATCATAGGCCGAAAATCTCCGCTTGATTGCCCGAAGAGTCTGAAAATCATCTTCTTCATCGTCCGTCAAAGGCTGCGGTGGAAGAGAACAGATAGGTTTCAAAGGTAAAGCATCATCCTCAATCGAAAACCGCTCTTGCACCTTCCTAAGAAATTCAAGGTCGTCGGAATTCCCCGACTCACTATCCGACGAATTTGAAACTGTTGCAACATCTCTGCACGAAGAATTAGGTTTGAGGTCCCTTGGATTGGTGCCGGTGAGAGCGCAAGCTCTACGCAGAGTTTCCTCATCGGAATCGGAATCCGGAACGGAGTCAGAGCCGGAGTCGGAGGCGTTGTCGGCGTAGTGATAAACGTCGTCGTTTTCGTCGTCGTCTAAGATTCCGTTTTGGAGGGAAGAAGGCATCGTTGGAAAATGGACTGAACCTTAGGATTAGGGTTTATGGAGCCAAGGTTTTGTACAGATAGTAATAATGCTATTTTTTTCCAAAAAAAAAAAAAAAATAATTTGCAATATTCAAAACAATGTTACAATTAAAAAATATTACAAATAAAATTCAAAAGAAAATCCCTTGTAATATTTTTTAATTACTATAGGTTTAATCTATTTTGTTGTTTTCTTTTTTTCACCGACCGATATTCAGATTTTATTTAACTAATCCGATTTGAATAAGGTCGAACCCATTAAAGTGGATGATTTTTTCAAACCTGATTGCTCTATCACAACCAAATCCTCAAATTAAGGAATTGAAACAGCCAAGACTCATTTCTTCTTGGAGCAAGAAACAAAGCATGTTAAAAGCAAAAATAGAGTATGAATATGGCTGAAAATATGAGTTAGGTTTTCACAGTGGAGGTAAAAGAAAATTCATGAGAGATGATTCCGGGTGAGAGAAGGTAAATAGAGGGAGAGAGAAGAAAGAGAATTAAGAGAAAGAAATAGAGAGAGAGAAACAGAGTGGAGAATAGAAACAAAGGATAAGAAGCTGAATCATTAATCAATTTCTTACATTCTTCTATTAATTTTCAACCATTTATACATCTTCCTAACCAATTCTAACCATTCTAACACCTTTAATAACATTAAGTTTGTTGGTTGATTTATTAACAAAAACCATCGGTTTTTAACTACCTTAATAATGGTTGCTAGTTGTTACACATTTTTTCTTTTGAAAACATTCTTATCTTTTACGATATGTTGAGGAGTTTTGGAGAGGAAAAAAAATTAGTTAGGAGAGAAAAATAATTAAAGAAAATTATAATTTTTTCTTCATTTTATTTAAAAATTTTATAAAAGAAATAAAATTCATTAGAAATAAAAAAATTTATTTTCAACTTTAAAAGAATAAATTTAGTATATCTGAGACACCTTTTTCTTCTCTCATTTTCTTTCCTTTTATTTCTATAGAAATTATAACATCGATTTTCGGTGACTGCGTATCATGTACCATTCCTCGTGATTCTATATATATATAAGCATCATTTTGAAACATATAAAATAAAAATTTATTTATCTATTTATTTATTTTGAGGTTTCACCTCAAAATCACTAAAAACAAAAAATTTTATCGATAATCCGAAAATTTTATCGGGAAGAGTCGACAAGGTCTAAAGAAGTTAAAAATGACTAAGAGAAGGCCTACACACTTAAATAGAGATGTTTAAATAAAATTTCACATATTTAAAAAATTTCGAATAAAATTTCTTATGGATCAAAAATGCAAATTGTTAAAAGTTAGGGAGTTAAATGTAATTAAGGAAAGTTGAAAGGCTAAATTGTAAACCACTCAAGAATGGATAATTGGAGCCAAATGATTGATCAAGAGGGCATCAAGGTAGTTAGTGGCCATATAGAATTGTTCCACATTCAAAAAATTTCATTAGATGAAAATTTATGCATGAAAATTCATTGGATGAAAATTTATGCATAAAGTTTAATTAGAATAGTTTGTGTTAACTTGTGACATCTCTCCCCTTGACATGGACATCCACAAAACACTTAATGGAGTGCATTGAGTTTGTTTGAATCAACAATTGCATGGTTTAATTGTTAAGACAAGTGGAAAGTTGAGATAATGTATGGAATGATCCAATGGTCAACAATATTTTGCTAAATTCATAAAGGAACTTGTTCAAAAAAAGAATTGACTCATTTTCTTCATTCAAACACCCCATTGCATGAAATATGTAGACTCCATATCCATTTTGAGTTCAACCATGGAGCCAAAGAGGTAAAAATATTTTTGAAAATTTTTGAATTTCAATTGAAAATATAGAAGTGTTGTATAGGAATTCATATTGATGGTGATTTGATTTTGTCAAGGTGATAAAAGTTGGAGATATATGTCATAGTTTTAAGAGAAAATTTAAATTATTTGAATCCGATCAACATTTTAGAAGATATAATGATTTTACTAAATCTGCGCATGATAGGTTTTGTAAGAATTTTTCTCCATATATAAAATTTGAGATTTTACCTTAAATAAAATATTTCCATATGTATTTTATAGACCAAAGATATGACATTATCGAAATAATTGAATTGATGAATGATACATATTGTTTAACTTAGGCGTAGGGTTACGTTTTCGTATGAAAAGTGACTCGTTCTAGAAACGAGGACGATTAGGAGGAGTGGCATATCCTTCCCAATCAATGTGAGTGGGACGAACTATTTCTAATTTTAAATGAAAAATATTTTTTGATCATGAATTTTATAAATAAATTTTGAAATATGATTTAGAAATATTTTAATATTTGTGGTATGTCCTGAAATGATATTTCTATAAAACTTACATCCTGATATTATGATTACTTGATAGTGTCTTGTTTTTACGAGTAAAAATTTATGAATGATGACATATGACATATATATATGATTATGGGATAGTATATAGTGGCTATAACACTCCCTATCACGGTATTGAGCGTTTACCTTATGGGGTGATGTGGTGGGGCAACACGGGAGCAGAGATTTAAGTTTCCTATTTCTGACCAACGGATCCAATACACGAGCATCACGTGAGAACCGTGTCAACACCAAGGGAATGGGGAAAATATATGTTTTTCATTCTTATGATATTTTGGTGATCTCTTGATGGATTTTACCCTAATTAGCTCAACTTATGGGTAAGATGTATTTTTGACATCTTATGATGCATGATTGATGATAAGGATGCATATTATTTTGAATTACACGATATCTTTGTAAATGAATGAAAATAAAAAAAAAAAAAAATCCGATTCACGATTTAACATAGAAAATTACATTTATCATTATTCAAAACAAAATCAATGAAGGAAGTGTTTTATTGGTAGATTGTAATCTTTTATTCTTGTTTCAATATTTGAGACGAGGGTAGGTGATAAGAGAAAAAGCACTTGAACTATGATTGTTTTAAAAAGAATTGCATAATTGGTTAATGGAGGTGATATATGCAAAATCACTTAAACTGAATTTTGGTTTAATGGAAACTTGCTATTTGTACTTTTCATAACAAAAATTACTAATTTATTTCCCAAAATCCAATTCACTATCCTATTACATCAATAATTTCTAGGACCAAGCCCTGTGACTTTCCAACTCCTTGAAATCTCTCTCCCCAACATTGGCAACTCTTGAATTTGGCAACTCGAACATACGTCCCAGAAAACTACCTCGAAGCTTACGATGTGAAGGAAGAAAAATCAATTGAGAACATCAGAAAAATTGGAGGTTTCCGAGATTTCTCCATTCCTTTCCGAGAGTAAAATTCCATTGGACTATCACTTGCAAGTGAGGGACAAAATTCTCGACTGGGCTAAACATATGCCCGCCCCATTAAACCATCTGGGTCATCGAGTTTTGGGCATGTTTGTGCTAGCAACCTTGTTTGTCCTCTCGATCAAGAAGAAGAAGAAGAAGAAGAAAGTGTTTTTTATGAAGACTCTGTTTTTGTTCCGGCGACAAGAATGGCGATTGAGAGACTAGAGAAGGTCAAGATTGACGCGTCGAGTCAGTGTGTGGTTTGTTTGGAGAAGATGGTTTTGGGTTATGAAGCTACAAGAATGCCTTGCCCTCACGTCTTCCATGGAAACTGCATGGTTGACTGGTTGGAGAAGAGTAAAGGCTGCCCTGTTTGCCGTTTCAAATTGCCTGATTTGTCTTAGAAAAATCATGTTTTCTTAATTTTTTATTTCTTTTTGATCCAATCGTAACAAAATCTTGTTATTGTTAATGGGTGTCAAATATATATATTTTTGGATTATATTTTGGGTTCACTTGATTTTGGAAGACAAAAGTCGGAAACTTTTAGGTCGTATAATTTCCATATTTTGTCTGTGATTGCAAATTAATTTTTCTTGCAGACCAAGTTTTTCCCTTTTTTTTGTTTAAATGCTCAGATTGGTATATGAAATTTCCTTGTAGACTCCTTCCCCCCAAGAATCCCTAGCTTTTTAAATCGGATTTTAATTTGTAAATTTTTTTTCAAAAAATAAATATATGGTTGATGCTAAACTTTTATATCCTTTACGGTATGTTTGGATAGAGGATTTTGATGAGAAAGGGAGGAAAAGAGAAGATTTTTAAAGAATCCATCCACATTTGGTAAAATAATTAATTGAAGAAGAGGGAAATGAAGGGTTTCTATGAAACCTTCAAACTCAATTTTTTAATTTCACCAAATCGATGGGTTTAGAAAAGGAGTGATTTCCTTTTAAAATTATATATATTAAATTTATTTTTAAACCTTTTATTTTAAAATTCTAATAAAAAACAATGAAAGTAAAATAATAAATTTATACACATTTTGATTATATTCCATCGCTTTCCTTCATCGAACTAAATATGATTTTTTATTTTACTTTCATTTCTCTCCCTTTCTTATCACATATTTTATTACCAAACGTGATTTTTAATTTTATTTTCCTTTCCTCCCTTTCTCACCTTTCCTTTTCTTTCCTCTCTTTCTCATAAGATTGTCAAACACACTGTTTAACCAATAACTCGAATTTGACTCTATAGAATTTTATCTTTTAAAAATCTAATTTAACTCAAATCAAATTTAATTAGATTTATAGATAGTTTACAAAAAATCCTAAATTTTTTAAATCACTGTTCATTAGGCACTTTTTCATTAAGTTTGATTGGGTTTGGGGACACAGTGACGGATCTAAGATCCAAAGTAAGGGGGTGCAAAAAATTAAAAAGGATGTAAACAAAATATATACACACTACCATCATTAAAATTTTATACAAAAAATATAATCTAACACCGAAAAAATTATATTTTTCATTTCCTTTCCTATAACCGTTATATGGTTCATAATTTTTCTCTGAAGAACTGTTGCACCACATGTTTAAACCTTGTGTAATACCGAAAACTTGATGTCGAATATTTTGTAAACATTTCTATAACAAAATAGAAAAATTTAGAATTTTATTGATTTTCGATTTTGGGGTTTTAATTTTACATTTTTTGGTATATTTGAAATGCTGTGTTACAAATTCACAGTATTTTATTTTTGGTAAATTTAAAACTTCCAATGGGATGAGAAAAACAAATATATATATATATATATATATATATATTATATAGTTAGTTATATATAGTTAGTTAAAAAAAAAAAAAAAAAAAAAAAAAAAAGAAGAGAGAGAGAGAGCGCGTTTCGGAGTGAAACGCAGCATCTCCCCCAAATAGAAAGATTAGGGTTAACCCTAATCTCTCCTTCATCTCTCCACTCTCTCGTCTCTCTCTTCGACGCTCTCCCTCTCCCTCACGATTTCGCCACCATCATCATCACCCTCTTCCGCCACTGCAACCACCGGACACCACCACCGCCACCTCCTTCTTCGTCTTTCTCTCTCGGTCTCTCTCTCTATCCCACAGTCTCTCTTCCTCCCGCTCGCGATCTCTCAGTCTCGCTCTGTCCCTCAGTCTCTCTCTATTCCACAGTCTCTCTTCGCGCCTTCTCCCTCCACCGTGCGCAACCATCACCGTGACCACCGCGGGTCACCATCTCTCGGTCGCTCTCTTCCACGCACGAGCGGGCGATTCTCCCTCTCTTTCCTCTCTTCCCGCGCGCGAACAAAGTTCTCCCTCTCTCTCCCGTGCGCGCGATGGCAGAACTTCCACTGCCTTCCTCTTTTGCTCTCTCGCAGTGCTCACTGGGAGCACTTTCCACTGTCGACAAACCAAACCAGCGGCCATAGCAGAGCCTTGGAAACCCTAGGCCGTGGGACTGCCAATCTTTCTCTGCATAGGTAAGAAGAGAGTTTCTGATTTTAGTTCTAGGATTTGAATATTCTTAGCAAGGTTTAATTCTAACGATTGCTACAGGTTTGAGCTTGAATTCACCGGCGATTGGAAGCTAGGTTTGCAAACTGAGAAACCCTAGGTGAAGGATTTTCAAGCCCTTCAGTAATTCGAATCATATTTGTTGAATTAAGGTAGAAATTACGTCTATATATATTTTGAAATGTGTTAGACTTGAAAGAAATATATTTCCCTAAGTGTTTGTATGAAATTATTGAGGTTAAGTCTAGAATTTGATGTAAATTGGACTGTGAAGCATGTGAGAAAGTCGTAGATAGTATTAGAGTTGTATTTGATTGAATTACGTAGTTTTCCTTGGGATTTGAATGGAAATCGGCGTGAATGAAATTAATATTAAGTAATTCGGGAGAAAATGGATAAAATTGAGGAATATTGTAAATTTAAAGTCGTTGGTGATTTGAAATGATACTAGCTTGAGGAAACGAAAGTTTTAGAACGTAATTATGCAAGTTAAGGCTATTGTACATAAAAAGGGAATTTGAAAACCCTTCAATAGAGCTTTAATTGATCTTTATTCGTCTTGATTGGTCTAGGTTGACCTTTGGAGACTCGAGAAGAGTCGTTATGAGTTGATTTCGGAAATAGAGAGTGAATACCCTCTCTAGAGGTGAGTGGACGGTTCATTGTGTTCGTAAATAAGAAACCCGTTTTAAAATTGCTTTAGAAATGATTTTTGAAAGATTTTACATGATTTATGTTAATTATTTTGTGATTGTGGGCTCGTCCCGAACTAGATTATGAAATATGAATGCATCCATTGTGTTTATAAATGCTTTTGTGCCATGTGATATTTGATATTGATTGATGAACTGATTTGGCATGAAATTATGGATTGTTTGTGGAAATCATGGCACATTGTTGAAAAAATGGATTGATTGTGAAATGAAGGGTGTCAGATGGCTATAGTCATATACCTACCACGGAGCGACCCGACGGGGTGACGTGGTTTGAGGTTTAGATGTGGCGGGGAGTAGACGTCCCTCCCTCCGCAAAAGTCGTGCTATATCCGGTGGCACCCGGTGAGGCACGAGCCAACGCCAAGGAAGGGGGTTTGTTTTGAGATATTGGATAGTAAAACCCTTGACGGATTTTCGTCTGGGTTTGGCCGCCCTGAGACGGAAGCATATTTCGATGGAACCCCAGGATTTTTATAAAAAAAAAAATGATGATTGATATGGATGCATATTTGTGAAATGTGATTTATTGAAATGATTTTATGGATATGAGATGATTTATGAGTTATGCTTTGACTGCCCCACATTCACACCTTATTTATTAGCACAAATGCACCATTGCACTCCACTCACTGAGTATACCCCTATACTCACCCCTCTCTCCCCCCATTTTTCAGAGGAGACTTAGTTGGGAGCCTACTCGACGGAGCTTGCGAAGTATTTTTGCAAACTGTATAGGTATTTGGCAGACAGGGCTACTTTTGGGGATTGATAGCTTGCAAATCATGGAAAGGAAAGTCCCGTACATTCAATTGTGCGGATTTTATTGATCTTGGCCGAGTTTTGCCGGTAGTATTGAAAAAATCCATCGATTTTTGATTTGTTTTTATTTCTTTTGATTTCTCTAGTTTTGGAAAACTGTTTATATTTGTACTGGGACATTTGGACCGTAAATCTTAATTTCAATGCTTTTTCTTTGATTTTGTGAAGTTCTGTACAACTCATATCGTTAGGATTTTATCGTAACGGCTGTTTTCCTCGGGTAAGTGTTGGTAAAATCTGACGGCTATGTTTTGGAACTTCTTGTTTGTTAAATGCTTTCAGAGTGGCCAAGATGGTCACATTGCATGCGTGCATGTACTGAGTTCCCGCTCCCGTTGTGTGTTGCCGTGTAATCGTGCATGTACGAGTTCCCACTCCCCGATGTGTGCTAATGTATGATTGCATGTACGAGGGATCCCACTCCCCGATGTGTGTCAATGTGTGTGTTTGTACATCCTTGATGAGCCGGATGGGCTCCTTGCATGTGTATTGATTTTGAAATTTCTTGTTTTTTTTTGAAGAATTTTATGAGTTTGATGATTTATTGTGAATTTGATAGCCTTTAGGGAGTCCCGGTACATGGGGAGGTATAACCCATGTACCGAGACGACGCGGCGGTTGTCGCGTGGTCGATCCGAGGATCGGGCGTGACGACTTTATTGGTATCAGAGCACAGGTTTACGATTTTAAAAGTTTGATGGTTTTGAAATATTTTGAAATGTTTTCAAGTGTATTTCTAATGTCCCAAAAGTTTTCTAAAAGCTTTAAAATGTTTTATTTCGTTTGAAAGAAATGTAAGATCTTTAAAAGATCTTCGGAGAATGTACAGAACTTTCCATAGTTTTCCTAGGAAGTTAGGAATGCTTATTTTTAGGGGGTTAAGCACTTGGATGAGTTCATATTTTACATTGCTAAGTTCGGGACCTCTTTGTAGAACTTTATTTTTGGATGATGAATAAGGAATCCCAAATGAAATATTTGGTGACTTAATTGTGACTCAAGACCTCCTGTGGCTTGTTTGGTCAAATATTGGGGACCTTAGTATTGGTTTTGGCCCTGGACTTATATCTTGATATTAGAAGTTTGGTGTATATGTATAATTGTGGAGCCTTGGTAAACTCATAGAGGTGTATATCATGTATGGGACTTTAGTGTGGTAAGATTTTCTTTTGAAAAACTAAATGGGGTTAGAGATACTAATAGTATGACTAGCATGACTCTTTGATTTGGGATGACGGGTTGTAAGACATTCTCTTGTGTAAGAGTGAAGTAATTTGGGCTATGTGAGAAGACAGAACTGTAGCGTCTTGCATTGCTTATTTTCTTTGCTTTAAACAACTGGGAGTCTTAACTCCCTAATTTTAAGTATGACCTTCGCATTTGAAATGCTTCTCATCATTTCCCATCCATTCGAATTTTTATTACATCACTTCAACTGATTTGCTTTCAAGTTTAAGAAACATATGGCTATCTCACAAGGAACTTAAAGAATAGTTAGAGTGGTAGAGCAATTTTGTGATAGATAAAGTTTTGCGATATTCTGATGAACAAATGAGGATGTTGATCTTTAAATTGGATATTGTGGTGGAAAAGAACTTTCGTGTAGATTTCTTCCTAAGAAAATGCTGTCAAATTTAACATGCTTGGTTCTCAACTGAATATGCTTTCTGTGCAAATGTCACATCCTAATTTTGATAGATGTGAATGTTATTCCATACTTCTCAAGCATATGCTCCAACATTCTTCTGTAAGTAAGGGATTGTAATAGGAGGTTTTACCATTGAGTTACTAACGGTGGGAGGCAAAGGAATGGTTTCACTTTGATGCTTTGATTAGGAAGTGTGAATTTTATTCCTTTGGTTTTCTGATAATGCTAATAGGTTCACAGTGATTATTATTGCTAGATATTATGATCTTTGATTGTGACCAAATGTCAATTTTCGAAGTCAAAATAAAGGTTTTTGAGGTTTGCTTAATTGGTAATAATTTAGATTTTTGCCAATTGGTGGAAGATAAGGGAAGATGCATTGGCCTTGTTTCCAGACTTTTATTGTACTAGATTGATGAGTGGTCTTTTGGATAGAATTTATGACCAATTGAATAATCAGTCTTGGGTGAAGGCATTTAGGGAGCACACTCGTGCCCTCTAGGTGAGTAGGAGTCATAACAATGGAGGTCTATTCTTGGAGTTTATTTTCGAGGGAGGTAGTTTGTTTACCCAATGGTGAGAAGAATAAAAGAATAGAGGATTGTATGTTTTGAGAGAGGTTCTTAAGGCTTTACTGCAGGACGAGAGTGTGAAATACAGTGGAAAAAAAAAAAAAAAGGGTATGGGTAAAACAGATGTTCGACCGTGGGTTGTATGTAAAATTTTGAGGAATCTGATGATCGAATAGGTAGGAACCATGAGGAAGATCTACTGAGTCTTATAGGGTCTGATGACAATTTGTTCTTGGAGAAAATTAGGGAACATGAATGATTGAGGTGGTAGTTGATAAGGGTTTAAATGAGGAAATCAAGTTAACTGAATCTGCTTTGGGGCATATTTTGCAGAATGAGGGCGCTGTATGTTGTGATGATAGCTATAGGACTTAAAGAGATGTTACCGGTATGTTAAGCACCATGGAGTTTCTGTGTACATTAAAGGTCAAGGTAGAATAAGACATTTTCAATTACTGTGAAAGGCCCAAACATAACTCACTTCAAATGACTTGAAATCAAGAAAATAATATGTATTGAAACATCTTGTGGAACTCTATGGAGTATTACCCAAAACTTATGGTTGAGCCTCCACTTATATTTCTGGTATACTTTTATTCATAGTTTGTCATTTAATTATATTGTTATTTTTATTGATGATCATCCAAGAAAGACAAGTACTTAAAAAGAGATGCTATAAGTATTGGGTGACACCAAAATCTTTAACCATACGATGAATGGTCTTAGTAAGCATTGAATGTTTCTTTCAAGTAATTGCCATTTTATGCTTTCGATAAATATGGGGGAAAGCTTTTTGTTTCGATGGTTATAAAAAAAAAAAAAAAATAATAATATTCGTAATGGACATTGCTTTTATTGGATGAGCAGCATCTTAGAAAAGAATTTTAATCTTAAGTGATCTTGATAACAAGAAACTTTGTTGTCTAGTTTGAAAATTGGAGGATATGGAAACCAACAGCTTCCTCAAAGTTTGATGCAGTCACCTTGGAGAAATTAATATGACGAGTCTTTACGGGATTTATATATTGTAGTGAGATTTCTTTGGTGTTTCAGTCTGCTATAGTTGTTTAGAGTTCTTAAGATAAACTTTAATTTGGGATAGATGTATCCTTTAAATGGAAATATGAGATAATATGGACCCTTCTAGCTTTTACAATATTGAAAAGGTGAATCTTATAAGCATATAGGCAGAAATGTTTATGCATGGTTACTTGAGCACCATTTAGAAGTAAGAAAGTCTGTAAATGAAATTTTGAGGTATATTGAATTTGTCGAGTTCAATGATAGTATTTTCAGATATGTGTGACATGTGTATGAAAGACTTTAGTTTTGATCTTCTACAATGCCTTGTAGCAGATACAAAGTGGAGACCTATTCCAATTGTTGTTGAGGAATGTGTTAATCGAGAAAGTGTTACTCCTTTTATATCCAAGGTTTCAAGGTTTTAGAACAAACAAGGTGATTCAGAGACTATTGATTTTTATGCTTTAATTGCTGTAATGTGAAAAAGGAAATTAAAGGAATCTCAATCTCAATGAATACCACCTACCAAATACTCATATTGGAATAAGACAAGTTTTGCTATCAATACTTTGGGAGATACTATAGAGTATGATAATGTATTTGTAGTTTGAAATTGGTGGATTGGAGACTTTGTTATCAATATGGTGGTGAGTGTAGGTGATAAGCGTGCATACATATATATGATGCATTCAGATATCATGATTTGCGAGTAAGCAATTACATAGCTGTAAATGAGAATAAGAATAGGCTTAGGCGCTTACAGATATATTGCTTGGAGGGTTGAACAAATCAAAATAAGATATCTAGGAAATTTCGAAAGGACAATCAAGTACTTGTGCAATTGAGACGAAAGTGAATTCCTAAGAAACTTTTCACAAACTAAATTTTAGGAAATTTGGGAGACTGAAGAAACTAAAGCAAAAACAATACCCTATTTGTTTGATGTATAAACTTTATCGTTATAAATTTCGAGGACGAAATTTGTTTTTAGGGGGTTAAGAGTTGTAATACCGAAAACTTGATGTCGAATATTTTGTAAACATTTCTATAACAAAATAGAAAAATTTAGAATTTTATTGATTTTCGATTTTGGGGTTTTAATTTTACATTTTTTGGTATATTTGAAATGCTGTGTTACAAATTCACAGTATTTTATTTTTGGTAAATTTAAAACTTCCAATGGGATGAGAAAAACAAATATATATATATATATATATATATATATATATATATTATATAGTTAGTTATATATAGTTAGTTAAAAAAAAAAAAAAAAAAAAAAAAAAACGAGAAGAGAGAGAGGAGAAGGTGCTGCGTTTCGAGTGAAACGCAAGCATCTCCCCAAATAGAAAGATTAGGGTTAACCCTAATCTCTCCTTCATCTCTCCACTCTCTCGTCTCTCTCTTCGACGCTCTCCCTCTCCCTCACGATTTCGCCACCATCATCATCACCCTCTTCCGCCACTGCAACCACCGGACACCACCACCGCCACCTCCTTCTTCGTCTTTCTCTCGTCGTCTCTCTCTATCCCACAGCTCTCTTCCTCCCGCTCGCGATCTCTCGGTCTCGCTCGTCCCTCGGCTCTCTCTATTCCACGGTCTCTCTTCGCGCCTTCTCCCTCCACCGTGCGCAACCATCACCGTGACCACCGCGAACCACCGCGGGTCACCATCTCTCGGTCGCTCTCTTCCACGCACGAGCGGGCGATTCTCCCTCTCTTTCCTCTCTTCCCGCGCGCGAACAAAGTTCTCCCTCTCTCTCCCGTGCGCGCGATGGCAGAACTTCACATCGCCTTCCTCTTTTGCTCTCTCGCAGTGCTCACTGGGAGCACTTTCCACTGTCGACAAACCAAACCAGCGGCCATAGCAGAGCCTTGGAAACCCTAGGCCGTGGGACTGCCAATCTTTCTCTCGCATAGGTAAGAAGAGAGTTTCTGATTTTAGTTCTAGGATTTGAATATTCTTAGCAAGGTTTAATTCTAACGATTGCTACAGTTTGAGCTTGAATTCAATCCGCGACCGGGAAGCTAGGTTTGCAACTGAGAAACCCTAGGTGAAGGATTTTCAAGCCCTTCAGTAATTCGAATCATATTTGTTGAATTAAGGTAGAAATTACGTCTATATATATTTTGAAATGTGTTAGACTTGAAAGAAATATATTTCCCTAAGTGTTTGTATGAAATTATTGAGGTTAAGTCTAGAATTTGATGTAAATTGACTGTGAAGCATGTGAGAAAGTCGTAGATAGTATTAGAGTTGTATTTGATTGAATTACGTAGTTTTCCTTGGGATTTGAATGGAAATCGGCGTGAATGAAATTAATATTAAGTAATTCGGGAGAAAATGGATAAAATTGAGGAATATTGTAAATTTAAAGTCGTTGGTGATTTGAAATGATACTAGCTTGAGGAAACGAAAGTTTTAGAACGTAATTATGCAAGTTAAGGCTATTGTACATAAAAAGGGAATTTGAAAACCCTTCAATAGAGCTTTAATTGATCTTTATTCGTCTTGATTGGTCTAGGTTGACCTTTGGAGACTCGAGAAGAGTCGTTATGAGTTGATTTCGGAAATAGAGAGTGAATACCCTCTCTAGAGGTGAGTGGACGGTTCATTGTGTTTGTAAATAAGAAACCTGTTTTAAAATTGCTTTAGAAATGATTTTTGAAAGATTTTACATGATTTATGTTAATTATTTTGTGATTGTGGGCTGTCTGAACTGGATTATGAAATATGAATGCATCCATTGTGTTTATAAATGCTTTTGTGCCATGTGATATTTGATATTGATTGATGAACTGATTTGGCATGAAATTATGGATTGTTTGTGGAAATCATGGCACATTGTTGAAAAATGGATTGATTGTGAAATGAAGGGTACTGTAGATGGCTATAGTCATATACCTACCACGGAGCGACCCGACGGGGTAACGTGGTTTGAGGTTTAGATGTGCGGGGGAGTAGACGTCCCTCCCCTCGCAAAAGTCGTGCTATATCGGTGCACCCCGGTGAGGCACGAGCCAACGCCAATGAAAGGGGTTTGTTTTGAGATATTGGATAGTAAAACCATTGGCGGATTTTCGTCGGGGTTTGGCCGCCCGAGACGGAAGCATATTTCGATGGAACCCCGTGATTTTTATAAAAAAAAAAATGATGATTGATATGGATGCATATTTGTGAAATGTGATTTATTGAAATGATTTTATGGATATGAGATGATTTATGAGTTATGCTTTGACTGCCCCACATTCACACCTTATTTATTAGCACAAATGCACCATTGCACTCCACTCACTGAGTATACCCCTATATTCACCCCTCTCTCCCCCTATTTTTCAGAGGAGACTTAGTTGGGAGCCTACTCGACGGAGCTTGCGAAGTATTTTTGCAAACTGTATAGGTATTTGGCAGACAGGGCTACTTTTGGGGATTGATAGCTTGCAAATCATGGAAAGGGAAGTCTGTACATTCCAGCTGTGCGGATTTTATTGATACTGGCTGAGTTGCTGGCAAGTATTGATAAAATCCGTCGATTTTTGATTTGTTTTTATTTCTTTTGATTTCTCTAGTTTTGGAAAACTGTTTATATTTGTACTGGGATATTTGGACTGTAAATCTTAATTTCAATGCTTTTTCTTTGATTTTGTGAAGTTCTGTACAACTCATATCGTTAGGATTTTATCGATACTGGCCTGTTTTCCTCGGGTAAGTGTTGGTAAAAATCTGACGGCTATGTTTTGGAACTTCTTGTTTGTTAAATGCTTTCAGAGTGGCCAAGATGGTCACATTGCATGCGTGCATGTACAGGTTCCCGCTCCCCGTTGTGTGTTGCTGTGTAATCGTGCATGTACAGGTTCCCACTCCCCGATGTGTGCTAATGTATGATTGCATGTACAGGATCCCACTCCCCGATGTGTGTCAATGTGTGTGTTTGTACATCCTTGATGAGCCGGATGGGCTCCTTGCATGTGTATTGATTTTGAAATTTCTTGTTTTTTTTGAAGAATTTTATGAGTTTGATGATTTATTGTGAATTTGATAGCCTTGCGGAGTCCCGGTACATGGGGAGGTTTTACCCATGTACCGAGACGACGCGGCGGTTGTCGCGTGGTCGATCTGAGGATCGGAGCGTGACACCTTGAGTACAATGATCTCCGAATTCAAGGGGTCAAAGCAAATATACAAAATTCAGTATTCCCAGAAAGAAATCTCATCAAGTTACAGATATACCACCCAAAACTGAAGAATTGACCCTACGTTAGTACCCATCACCCAAAAGGAGAACCATTGAGAGGACTCTAACCTATGAAGCATGGACAAAAACACGGGATACAGCATGACATGATAAAATGATACTCACAGCTGTAAAAATTTTACACCATTTTGTGGAAAAATGTGTGGTCTGCATTGTGTTATGTTCAAGATTATGTCCAACTCAGACACTAATTTCTAAAGTGTCCATGCAACCTATTCAAAAAACTAAATGCACTAATATCATTCACGGTGATATTTTCAATGAATTATTTTATAGTATCATTCAAATCTGAGAACGGAAGTGATGTAACCTCAAAGTTGCCCTTAGAAAATGATATGATTCAGCTCACTTGAGATCCACAACATGTGTTTAGGTGTAGCTTAAGTTCTATAAGAATATCGAATTTTTGAAACTGGTGTAGCAAAACATTAGGAGAAAAGGTACCAAATTTTTATGGAGTGAGACGTTAAATGGTGTCTAATTCTGTATATAAAGAAATTCTCTTATTAACTTCTTGAGCCAGTGTGATAACTTATTTAGTACGTGTACACAGAATCCACTCCGCAGACCTTACTCCAGTTGCATCTAAGAGTAGTTCTTCAAGCACCAAACCAGCAATTATCAGTCCCAAATTTCTCAAAATTCTCAAGTAAGCATTCTATTGCATGTACTTCCAAGAAAGATGTCCCAATAAGGTTACTTACAACAAACTCAGTTTGGTGGAAATCAATGTAGCCAAAAACGAGGAGGGACATACCCTGCAGTACTTCTTCAGAAACTACACTAATATGTACAGAGAGCGAAGAGTTCTCAGGACATTTAGATTGAACATAATAGAGTGGACATTCCGCGCCAAATGCTGACTCGTCTAAGTTATTATATCGGGGCCATGATGCTAATCCCTGTTAATAAGTTCCAGCAACAAATCCCAACATCAAACGGAAGATGGCCAATGAGATATCAATAAGCCAAAACAAAGAAGAGCATGTAGGACTAGTTGCAAGGACATCATCAGCAATACTTCCAGCAATATCAGAGCTATTAAGACTGAACGAGTTTGGTATCATATTTCCAGCCAAACCTACCAAAAGACAACAACTTATGATTGAGTCCATCATTCTCGAGAGCAATTCATAGAAATGAGAGAGGCTGAGCAATTACTATTAGCAAATGACTGATTGTTCCCAGTAAAAAGAATTGTTACCGGACAAGATTTGGTCTTACTGCATGATCCATTAGGCAAATCCTCAGATGAAAAGTAGTTGGTTGAAACATCACGATATTGAGGAGCTGGTACTTGTGACAATGGAGGCCATTCCGGAGGAATTGGAAATTTGGAATACAACAAATGCCTGCTTGATCAGCAATTGAAGATGAGGACCCACAGTTACTTTGCTTGTCAAAGGACTTGACCAGAGACCAAAGGGCAGCCAGAAATAAGCAGAGGACTACTGGGAAAGCTATAAGTAGAGTATTGGTCTTAATATTTTGTTTCTGCAAAAATAAGTAAAGAACTCTTTAGAGCAAATCAATCAGCCAAAAACTCTTTAGAACAAATCAAATTTCACTGCAACCTCAAACAACAATATAAATTAGAGATATATAGAAAACTCATTCTAATAAAACAGAAATACAATGTAATAAAATCAGGTTATATCAATCTAATCATACCCATCGACAGAAATGCTTTATAGATCGAAGGATGAACTCTAATGATTACTTAGAAATTAAAGCAACCAAATTCTATTAACAAACCCAAATCAACCGGTTCCTTAAAAAAAAAAAAAGTATTACCAAGCATGAAAATCAAGAAGGGAGAGTTTTATCTTTTTAAATTGGATTTAATTAGGACTATTGCGATTAGCAAATACTAATAGTTTATACCAAAAGAAAAAAAAATGGCGGCTTTACCCAAATAAATTTGTGTTAGAAAGCTAATTATAATATGTGTTCATAATTATACTTTTTTAGAGAAATTATAATTTTTAAGAGAATAAATATTTTTTAAAATTTAATATAGAATATTTTCTTAAAATTTCAGGTAGGAGTTGTTTTCTTCGATTCCTTTCTTCCGTGCTTTACCCCTCCGTAATTTTCAAAATATATTTAAAACAGTCTCAAACAATATTAAAATAAATATTTATAAATAAATTAAAATAAAATAAAGATAAGTTGAACAGTATTAAAATTTTTAAATAATGACCTTAGTCTCTGATTATTTCCTAAGCAAAAAAAAAAAAAAAAAAAGGATTGAGATAGTATGGTAACTCTAGAAATAGTATAATTTTTAGCATTCATGATTTTAAATTGATTTGTGATTAACAAAAAATTGCAATAGTGCTGCATTAATAAGTTTGCCTATTAAACAATATTACAGTTTAAACTCAAATTTCACTAATGCTTAATTGATCCGGTAACTGCGTATAGATACTTTTTAAATAAAATCTCGAATTTAAATTGTGTATACAGAAAATAGGCATCGAGAGAGATTTTTTCTTAAAAGTTCAATCCAGCTCAAACTTGATTTAATTTATCCCAAAAAACTCAAATTTTAATGATAATTATTACTTGATAAAAATAAATACCAGTATATGGAAGGAGAATGGGCGGTGTAAGCCATTTAAGAGGTTTTCTTGAAGGTCTGAAAACCTAACGACAATCACAAAATCTGATATAATATAATTTATTAGTTAACAATTTTCATATTGATTTTAGCATTTCTTAAACATGCAAAATCAAAATCAGCAATTGAAAAAAAAAAAAAAAAGAGAGAGAGAAAATGAAGCAAGGATTTCATCCATTGCTTAATAATCCATGATAAAAGGTTTACTAATCATTTACTCAAGTTAATGAATATATACTCAGATTAGGGTAAAAATAAACTCTTAAATTGAATTGGCCTTACAGAGGCTTTTGTAATATTACAATGCAATATTCAATCACTCTAAATAAAATATTTTCCATCGTTGGACAGATTACGTTATGAGAGTTATCTTTAAATAGAGTCTCTATAAATATTTGAATCGAATTAGTTAAAACATGATTTTGAATACTGATGATGAGAATCAAAACAAGCTGCATTGGATACTCCAAAGCAACCTTTCTGCAAGCAAATCCCTCCCCGATGGATGAAGCCCATTTTGGCCTTGGAAAATTAGAATGAGGAAAATACTTTTCTCTCAAAACCTTGAATACCAAAGAAAAGTTGTCTTCAACCTTGCTTTGCTTGCATTGCTTTAAAGGATTTGAGATTCCTAAACCCCAATGCCACCTTTCCACTTAGCTCAGCGAAGTCTTTCCCATCCCAAATAATTCAATGAACTTTTTTTGTTACTAAATAACCGATATTTAAAAACTCGACTAATCTAATTCGAGTAATCGTGGAAACTAATTTAAGGATAGATAATCCTGCGTCTATTTTTTTATTTCCAAAACTTGAATTCAAGATTTTGGTTAAGAGAGTTCAGTAGGTACTAGACCCACATTACCAATTCAATGTAACTTCTCGGTATTAGAATGCTGTCCCACCAAAATCTAGCCAAAATTAAATTTATATCAGCACATAGGCCTATAGGAAGGTGTATTTTAATTATTGTTGTGGTAATGGGGATCATGAATAGGTTTTCAATGGATTCTTACCCAATGAAGAGCCCATTGGATCAGTAATGAATAACTCAATCTGAACAGAAAATAATGTACCCCTTAATTAGGAAACGCGTTGTTTCAATAATTTTTACCTCAATAAAGAAAAATGTTTATCAACCTCTAATAGAGAGGGCACTTTTTCTTTTTTTTAATCAATGCACTTTTCGGGAATGAGAATTCATATTTCATGAATCATTATAATTTTTATGTTCGCCTTTTGGATATAACAAAAATATATGTCAGGAGAATTTTATTTTTCAAGGGTCCCACTAGTCTCGAATCGGATTTAATCAAAGTCACGGATACCAATGATTAAAAAACATAAATAAATTCTATGTGCATTGATAATCATGGGTTTGCGGTCGTCATCCAACGGTTAGTAATTTTTCTATCATCTAATTTCTTAAAAAATAATAATTATTGAATGAAGATTTAACAATTATAATTGACACCAAAATTATAGAATGACCACATATTTCTTACTATTATACTATACACATGAATTTCTAGAAAGCCCACAAATATATATATGGTAAGAATAGAGACATTAATGTATAATAAGTTATTACCTTTGCTATTAAGAAGATAAATGAGAGAAAATTTGGGTGTATTCTTACTAGTTAAGCAATTAGTAGAAGAGGATGAATCATTAAAATTTTAAATAGCACTTTTAAAAATGTTCTATGACTAATAAAAATTGCCTTTATTTTGTAGCTTATGATCATGAATAACAAGCAAAGTTCATTTAGGCATTTAAAAGATCTCTGTCTCTTGAAATTTTTGAAAATCTCATTAATAATAACACAAAATTATAAAATTTTCATTGGGTCTCGACAGGTGTCTTTCCGCATCTCAAATAATATTTTATTAATCCAAATAAAATCAAAATATCGTGTTCAAATAATTATTTTTATCCTTTTTCTTTTATTTTTTTTAATTATCGAGATATCTGATCATCCTTTACTTATGGTATTTTTTAAATTTATAGTATTTTTACATATAGTATTTTTATCCTTTTTTCATTTTTTATCTTTTTTTCTCTTCTAAAAATATAATTTTTTTATTTTATTTTAATTATAGTATTTTTTACAAAACAACAAAGAATTAATTTTTTGCACAAAAATGAATTTTTCTTTCCAAAAAAATTATAAAATTTTTCTATAAATAAATAAAACTTATATTGGATTCAATGATTTTGTTTATGAGGAGAATTCAAAATGAGACCGATCCCCTAAACCGCGTTTCATCCCCATACTATTTATGAGCTTCACTCCCTCCGAATGGCAACTTCAAACCTGTTGTATAAAGACTCTCTCTCTCTCTCTCTCTTCCAAAGCCTTCATCACATTTGAAAAATATAGAGAGAGAAAGAAAAAGAAGAAAGAGAGAGATAGAGATGGAATTACAGAGAGGAATACCATTGTTTTTCCAACAATACAGAGCACTTTTCATCAAAAACTTCATACTGGCATGGAGAAACAGGCGATCGACGATCATGCAACTATTTTCATCCTTTTTCTTCATTTTCCTCATCTTCTTCATTCAGAGAATGACGGCGTCACGCCATGTGGTGATTCCCATGACCAAGGATCCAAAAACTGTGATGGCTTCTCCCATTCCTCCGTGTGAGAACAAACCTGACATTGGTTTTCCTTGCTATGACTTTGCATGGAGTGGGAATTCCAGTTATAGATTGCAAACCATTGTTGAAGCCATCATGATGAACAATCCTGGCCGTCCAATTCCTGCTAACAAGGTCGGTCTCTCTCTCTCTCTCTCTCTCTCTCTCTCTTAATTATTTTAGAAAGTATTGTATTAGCCTATAATAAATTTGATATGGTATCAGGGAATATCTACATAAACCAAAATAATAAAATAGTCAAAAACTTGTGGATTTAAAGAAGGAATGCCCATCCATTCTGAATAAAGAATGTGACCAAATCTTAAAAATCAATGTGATATATTGTCTTTGTCAAAGCAAGAATTAGAGTCCTCAGACATGCACATGTGAAGGCCAAGGATCCCTCACCCCTTTTTGCTCCTTCTCTCTCTTTTATCATTCTGTAAAAAAATAAAAAAAAATAAAAAAAACGGCATCTCTCCAAAAAAATACACTCATCCCTCTTTCCCTTTCTTCAAAATTATACTCTTTCTAAAAGTTCACACCCAATCTCTAATCCTGTTTTGGGAAAGTTTTGATTCGTACCAAATTCTCTTTTTTTACTCCATAAAAAAGAAATAATAATAATAATAATAATGGCAATTGTCAAACAATAATGGCAGTAAAACAAAGAATTCAAAGTGGGGGAAAAGAAAGCTCTCAGAAATTTATTCAGTCATTAAATTGAGAAATATATGACACATATGTGCAATTATTAGAAAATCACTATTTTTGAGATTTTCTTAGGATATGTATAATAAGATTGTCATGAGATTTTCTTGATATGAATTATTAATACAAATAATGTTAATTTGATGACAATGATAAACTGGTTAATTTAAATAGGAAATGGGAATTTTCTTGATGGCAACAATAATGTCCCCCGCCTCACTTAAGCAAGCAAAAGAAAAAAGTAATAATAAAAAAAAAGGAGATGGGAATTTTCTGGATTGGGGACTTTCGTGAGGAGTTTTGATTTTTGATGGTTGGGAATTTCTTTTTGTATGTTTTGCTGGTTGAATTCTGAGTAATTGTTTGTCATTTTTATTTGCATAATTCACAATGATTTTTTTTTTTTCGGTGCAAAGTGGATCATTTCTAGGTTGACAGTAAGGGCTTTTGATGGTTTTTCTCATGAAGAGTTGAAATTATTTCTCCCTCAAAAAATATGGTGATTTTGAGTTCAATTGAGATTATGTGGATAAATTGTTTGTTTATCATACAAAAAAAGAAAAGAAAAGAAAAGAAAAGGTATTTCATGGTGTAAGTATTTCCTGCTTCTTTACTTGGAAAAAGCAATGATGGGGCAATGTTGAACCAAGGTGTTGGCTTTGCATTGTTGTTCTTTGGCTGGGGTTGTTGGTTTTGATGCTTGGAAATTTCTCTTTGTACTTACGAGGTTGAAATTATGAAATGTTGAGATTATAAGTCTACTAGCACACGGAGAGAGAGAGAGAGAGAGAGATTGTCGAGCATGTAAGAGTTTATTTTCCTTAAAGTTTGTGTGAAGTCCCCCCTTACAAAATGTTCCTTGTTTATGCAGGTAATGTCATTTAGAACGAAGGCAGAAGTAGATGACTGGGTGGGAAACAAATCGGGTCATTGCGCTGCAGCATTGCACTTGGAAGAAAAAAATGACACAGTTATAAGCTACGGTTTGCAGTTTGCAACAAATGCAGATGCAAATCTTGGTGGTACTCAACATAAAGAAGACCATGTTTTCACTACTGAGCTTCCACTTCAAATTGCTGCAGAACGCGAAATTACTAGGTCTCTTCTTGGAGGTAATTCAGTATTGACCTTGTCAAATTTTGAAACCATATATATATATATATATATATATTTGCTACTTCTTATGTAAGTACTTGCATTTTCAGATCCAGAACTTAACTGGGCAGTCGGGTTTAAGGAATTCGCGCACCCAAGAGAAATTTACCCACCCCTTCCACCTGACGCTACTCTTGCTCCTCTTTTTCTCCTTGTGAGTGCCATGTTTGGATTCATGTTTCAGATGAGTGCTTTGACTAGAGAGAAAGAACTCAAACTTCGCCAGGTATGCTTTTATGTCAGCAGATATATGTTTGGAAGAACTTTGAATTGATTTTAAAGTTCTGAGAATGGAATTACTTAAATCTTTACAGGCCATGACCATAATGGGTCTTTATGATTCTGCCTACTGGTTATCATGGCTCACATGGGAGGCAATTATCGCACTTCTTTCGTCACTTTTTTTGGTTCTCTTTGGAATGATTTTCCAGCTACCCTTTTTCCTTAAGAACAGTTTTCTGGTGGTGTTTTTCACCTTCTTTCTCTTTCAGCTTAGTATGGTGAGTGTCTGACATTCCAATGTTTCTATGTCTATCAAATAATTAGGAAAACCCGAAATCAAACCAAAAAAGTGATGATATTTTTGCATGAATTTTTTGTTTTCAGATGGGTTTTTCATTCATGCTCTCAGCATTCATTAGCCAGTCTTCTTCTTCTACAACTGCAGGATTCTCCATATTCATAATTAGCTTCATCCTTCAGGCAAGATTTTTCTCCATCTAAATCTGGGAAGAAACTTACCACTTATATGGTCTTCATATTTATCCTTTTATCATGGCAGCTTGGTACACCAATCATCTATACTCCAGTGACCTCCAAGAATTATCGGTATATCTTGTCACTCTTCCCACCTAATCTTTTCAGTTATGCTTTAAATGTGCTTGAGACTACAAGTAGCACATCAGGCATTAGCTGGCAAGGCCGACTCAAGTGTCCATCAGGGGCGGATTTTGGATGCGTGATAACACTTGTATGTATTTACATTTTCATGACATTTTCCACAGAAAACTGAACCTGGCCATTCCCTCTCATCTTTCTCTTTGGATAAGCTGAATACCTCTAATTGCCATTAGACCTTACTTCTGAGTATTTTCTTTTTGGCAGAATGACGTCTATAAGTGGTTTCTGTCACTTTTCGTTGGATATTTTGTGTTGGCCATCTACTTGGACAATGTAGTTCCAAATACAGCTGGGGTTAGGAAATCATTTTTTTACTTTCTGAATCCTGGATATTGGACAGGCAGAGGTGGAAGCAATTTGATAGGTAAGTAGTACAAAAAAGTTCAGACATGAACATATACTTATGTCCTGCTTTTGCTATAATTCTCTGACCTGCTCGTTGTTCATGTCTTGCTGTAGAGGCTGGATATTCAGTTGATCCGGTGTTTGAAGCTGCAGATGATGAAGATGTTATTGCAGAGGAGGCTATAGTCAAACAACAAGTCACGGATGGTAGAGTTGATCCAAATGTGGCAGTTCAGATAAGATGTCTTGCAAAATCATTTCCAGGGAAAAAGGTCCGTGGCTGCTGTAGATGCTGCTGTTGCAGCAAGAGGTCTGCACCTTACCATGCTGTTAGGGTAAGTATAGCAACAAAGAAAAATTGATCACTCTACATACAAAAGATTGCCCAAGGCTCAGATTGTCTCAATGTTGCTATCCTATCCTTTATCTCACCAAGCATCATGATTCATCCAGAACAAGGTTTCAGCAACCTCTGCTTTTCTTACTCTTGATCATATAAAAGGGTTGATACAAAGTCCCTCCTCTTTCCAAAGTCCATTGAATTAGTGCCCATCCTTAGGGCGGTTGTTCATTGCATAGGTATTGCTAGACTTGTGTTAAAGCACTAAGATGATGTAAACGGTTTCCAGGGTTTGTGGGTAAACTTTGAAAAAGATCAGCTGTTTTGTCTTCTTGGACCTAATGGAGCTGGAAAAACAACTACAATCAGTTGCTTAACTGGCATCACACCAGTGACTGGTGGAGATGGTAATAGCTCCCTACACCCCCCATTCATCACGTTCTTTAGTGCAAATTCGTTCTCACTGAAATCACTTCATGAAACCACCTTTTTAACAGCATTAATCTATGGAAACTCTATACGAAGCTCCCTTGGCATGTCAAACATTCGAAGAATAATGGGCGTTTGTCCACAGGTAACCTCTTTCCAAGTACTTCAAGCTATAACTCCCTAGCTGCTTTGGTGGAAAACTCACAATTCTTTTCTCCTTTTTTTCTTCTCTCCAGTTTGATATTCTTTGGGAGGAAATGTCTGGTGAAGAGCATCTCCATCTCTTTGCTAGGATCAAAGGCCTCCCTGCTTCTTCAATCAAGTCGGTATGTGTAGAGACTTGGATGCCCATCTTCAATAATGCTCAAAGTTATGCAATGCTCCAGGTTATGCATTTTGTTTTAATGTAGGATGCTCGGAAATCATTAGAAGAAGTGAGACTCATTGATGCTGCAAAAAGAAGAGCAGGAAGTTACAGCGGAGGAATGAAACGCCGCCTAAGTGTTGCAATAGCCCTTATAGGAGATCCAAAGTTGGTGATTTTGGATGAACCAGTACGTACATACGATAGACAATTGTAAACCTTCACATGTAATAGTTCTTAATGAACTTACGCCTCTCTCCCCCATTATGCAGACGACTGGCATGGATCCTATCTCCAGGAGGCATGTGTGGGACATAATACAAAATGCAAAGAGAGGCCGATGTATCATTTTAACTACACACTCAATGGAAGAAGCTGACATTTTAAGCGATCGGATAGGGATCATGGCAAAGGGTAGACTACGTTGCATTGGAACCTCAACCAGATTGAAATCGAGGTTTGGGTCAGGTTTCATTGTCAATGTAAGCTTCACTGGAAGCAATATCGCGAACGTGGTCACTACAGCTTCACATGAGGCAGTGAAGCAATTCTTTAAATATGTGAGTCATATTCTTAACTCTTTTTGTTTTCTTCTTTGGACCTTGATTTCTAAGACTCATTTTGACAGCATCTGAATGTAAAACCGAAAGAGGAGCACAAGGCCTTTCTGACATTTATTGTTCCTAACCGTGGAGGGGGGCATTTAACGGTAATGACCCTCACTTAGTATCCTCTTTCTTCTTAACTAGCAAGTGATCTCATGTAGATTCATCCCCTATCCCTTCTGCAAATAAAATTGGTATCAGGCATTTTTTGAGGAGCTTGAAAACAGACAGCGGGATCTTGAAATAGCAGACATACAAATAAGTCTGACAACCCTGGAGGAAGTTTTCTTGAACATCTCTAGGAAGGCAGAGCTACAAAATGCTTTGGAAGACGGTAGGGCAGAAACTCTGAAGACGACATCCGGGATCTCTGTAAAGGTAAGCAGTCTCAATCTTGTGTATGAACCCTCATGCCTTCCTCATCTTCTTTTTACAAAGTATGGAAAACCTTAATACAGGTACCTGTTGGAGCAAGGTACGTGGGAATTCCAGGGACAGAAACTGCTGAGAATCCGAGAGGCCTGATGGTAGAAGTGTACTGGGAGGAAGATGAATCCGGTGCTCTTTCCATTTCTGGCCAGTCACGGGAAATGCCCATACCTCCTAATGTTCCAACAATGCCACAACCAAGAGCCAACCCCAGAAGGCGTTTAGGGCGGAAAGGATCAGTTCATGGGGTAGTGATTAGTCCTGAACTAATTTAACAAATGCACACACTTAATGCTGCATTTCTCTTAATGGGGCACAGTTGACAAATTGTGGTTATAGTTTCCCATTTTGTTGTATTTGATGTATAGGTTTGTATTGGGAGTCTTAAGCCATTCAAGAACCCATTTTAAGTTACAATACACTAGGTAATTAATTGTTAATCATGTACCATCTCATGTTTGAGATCATTTCAAGTGATACCAACAAAAATGAGCATTAAAGTACTTAACCTGTACTTAATTTTAAGCTTTTAGTACTAAATAAGCTAAACTTAAGCATTTTACCAGTTGGTTAATCTCAAAAACTAACTCGGGAGGAAATATGTAGGTGTAGCAGAAGATGTCGTTATCAACGTAGTGTACCTAATAGATGAGGATAGTAAATCCGTTAACTAAATCTCAGATTCGAAATTTAGAAATAAACTACATTAGGAGAGCTACTCCTAAATTAAACCCAACAACACTCAAAGAGAGCATAATTTCAAATTCTGGATGGTTATACCAAAAAAATAATAAAAAAAAAGATGTAGTTGGCACAAGCACTATACATTTACCAGGTAAATCAAGTCCAAATCAACCATGCCAATAATTAGTCACTGAAGTGCTATAAAAACTCTGAACCCTGAATTGCATTCTCACTCACAAGCAAACCGAAAAAAGTAGAAATGGCTTCTTTGACATCATGACCTCAGTTATAAAATCAGGTTCGGTTTTTACAACACAGTCACAAAGCACAAAGCAAACTTTAAAAGCCGAAGAACACCTTTTCTCTTGCTTCCATTTACTTTCCTTTTCACTCGCTTCTGAGAGAACCCACTGCCTATCTGTCGAATTATCTCCTCCACTCTGCTTGGACTACTTTTCCTGTGCCATTAGACAGAGTAAAGGCAAACGGTTAAGAAATTTACAAAATTGAAAATAGAAAAAGTGGTAACAAGTGCAATTTTGAGAGAAGTAACACCAAAGCCTGGAGGTAAATCAAAGTCCACTTATCATTAGATGGAAGCCTTAGACGCAATGTACTCTCTGTGAAATGTTGTAAGCTGCTACAATATGGAAGAAATTAAAATAAAAATAATAACAGGTCTCTTTTTGAAACAAATAATTTAGACATGCTGGTTTTTCTTTTCATCGCCCAGATCATTGAAGTGGAGATTATTCACATGATTTGGGACGAACACCTCAGATACACTTGAGATGCGAGACCAACCTCTAGATAATTGCACGTGAAATCAATTTCAATCTATTGGATTTTCTGTATCGGAAGGGATTACATATTCAAATGTACTAAAATTTTGCCATTTCAGATAAGGCTGATGGCAGTTTGGACCTATATTTGACAAAATCAAAATCCAAAAAAGGGGGGGATCCACAGCAATCAAAGAAGTTCCTAAGTGACCAGTATGGATAGTGCAGTACAATGTTCAAGACAAAAAAGCAAGAAATCAGATTTCCCTGGGAATGGGTTTAAAATTATGAGGATAAAATTTGGCGGATTCATAAGGAGAGTATGGATGATTTGTAAAAACTGAGAAGAATGGAAAAATGGAGGCAACTCTATATATAAACATCTCTTACCATTGGTAACATCTTTTGTGGCTCTCTTTCCACCTTTGGCACCTGGTTGAGCCAGTCTTTGTGTCCTAGGGGATTGTGAACTTATTTTTCCATTGGTGGGCGATGGTAGAGAATGACGTCTAGTAACATCAGGTTTCTCAGCTGAATCCTGGCCTAGCCTTGGAGAGCCCTGTCCTCTCAGCTTTGCCTTGGCAGATTCAGTTGCTGCCATGTAACTTGGTATAGTTGGACTGCTCTTTAGCCCATTCTCTGCATGTTCTTGCTTCACTGCAGCAGGAGTTCTGTGAGTCGACTTTTTGACCTCCTTGTTACTTGAATCTTCTTTCAAGTTCTCACCATTTATCATTGGGAAATTCTCATCTTTTTCAATGTTATCTGTGAGCTCTAATTGGGCTGAAGATTTGTCTTCATGCCTAGCGTTAACAACCTCAGTTTCCACAGCTGGTTCTGGAGCTGTTTCTACAGCAGGTACGTTAGGCACCACTCCATTTGTCTCCTCTTTCAAGTTTTCTGTAGGATCGGTTTTAACCTCCTCTACAGCTTCAGCATCTGAAGAGTTGGAGATCTTTGCAACAATTGGCTTTGACTTCTCGATCTCAAGGTCAGACTGTACAACTCCTTCAGTAACAGGGTTGTGAACCTTCCTCAAGTTATGCTTTACTTTTTCTAGCTCAGACTGTGGATGTTCCTGTGCTAAATCCACGGGATGACTTATAACTTTCCTGAGGTTACGCTTGGGCTTCTCGAACTCAGGAGTTGATGATGACAGTGTACCGTCAACATTTCCAGCAGGCACCTTGCGGTTGCTGCGCTTTGTCCTAACCGATTCCGATTCTGAAGTTTGGGAATTACCCCGCTTCTTCTGAGGCTTTGAATCACGAACTTTCATAGGTCGAGGGAGTGGTTTCCAGAATCGGGAAGCAGACCAGCGCTCTAGCCAGATGAAAATTGAATTTGGATCTGCAGAATCATACTGGAGGTGCAGAGGCATAGGGGTGGGGGATGAAGCAAGAAGCTGCAAGGAATTAACAAGCACAAGCATAGTGAAAAGGGATAAATTCAACAGAGATAATGTATTAAGGTATAAAAGCTGTTCTAGTTCTTCAACAACCATACCCAAAAAAAAAAAATTCCAATTCTCAAAACTCCACACATCACAGAACAGAATGATTACACTGCACAACTACATCAACTATTAATTGCTAACATTAGAGGCATGGAGCTCCATATTCTCATTAAAACCAATGCAGCAACTTCAACAGCATCATCTAAATATAATGTTCCTAAAGTTCCTTTACAAACATTTATCTGTCAGGTGGTTATCAAGAAGCTGTTTAAGGGAAACCACCCTCTTTCATGAATTCATCCAAATGAAGACTTGAATCTCCCAGGACCTCAGCATAGATTTAGTAAGAGATCGGTGATTAAGTTCCTAAACTAACTCCTTCCACTATGTTCCACTGTCATAGTGAAAAATATTAGGCATTGCAACATTAGAATTTGAAAATGCAACTATTTTTAGACCCAAGAATTTAAAGATATTGTTTGTACAAACATGCAAAACCAGTTACATGGTTTTGGTGCCCATGCAGAGTTCCAAAAAAGACAGGATGAAATTTTTCAACTAATCATTTTTTATCCTCATAAGTCGAGGATACAAAACCTAAAACCCCTACTAAAGAGGGCATTTCTTCATCAGAGAACCTTGATTATGCATGAATAAGCTGCTACTGTTGAGGAATTTATAATTATTATACACGCATGCCAAGAAAGTCCCTAAATTTTGATTCTATCTTCATAAGTTGCCAACACATACATAAACCAAAAGTTCATGATCTATAGGCATAACTTCTAGCTTACCTCTCTAGCAAAAGCATTTGATGAAACCTTGGCTATCTGTGTAGATTTGTTTGTTGCAGCCACAAGCCTGCCATTCTGATGGCAGAGAATCCAAATAAATGAATGAAAATAGCAAAAGGTGTGAAATACAGGACAGGTCAGACAGATTTATATGATAAGTAAAGAGACCCGAAAGATAGTACAACTAATCAAGCATGGCACAGCAGATAGGTTGGTCAAAACATCTAGTGAAGATATGCGATACTTGATGGTAACTTAAAAGCTTTCATAACAGTGCAAGAGCTTTTTCAACCACTAGGATATGGCCAAGAAAGATTGGACCAAGGACCTCATACCACGAGTGTTTTAAATGGTGCTGCTTAAATTGAAAACTTGTGCACCACATAATGGTAGTTGAATCAATGAAGCTGAACCATCACATTCAAACAAATCCACATGGTATCTTTCTTAAATTTGTGAATTCTCAAACAATACCCTTGGCTTATGCTCGAATTGTGAACTAGTACAATGATGGAACTGAAAATACAAGGTAACAATTACTGTTTATGCACATTCCAAATGAATTTGCACCTTGGCATATACATCTTACAGGCAAAATGGTTTTCCATTATACAGGGTTTATCCACCTTGTTCATCATATTTCAAGGAATTTGCATTAATTATTGTCATAATTGGGACCGAAAATTCTAAACTTTAGATCTAGATACCAGACTAAGACATTTGTTACCATCAAAAGTTCACAAACTTAGATGGGCTAGAGAAATTCTAATTGAAATCCCTCCTAATGTGGATTCATGGGTCCAAAGGTGCCATAGGACCAACCCGTATGAAATTAACTTTTCCCCCTCCTTGAGTTCGCACTTAATAACAAGAAGAATTGATGTATTATACACTACAGATAAAGCAGAAATATAAGAACATGCACCAACAGATACTCTCTTCGATGATAGGTATAACCAACATACAACAGAAGCTCACCAAATATTTCAGTAGAATACCCCTTTTCCGTAATTCAATGCCAATATCAGAATGCCTGACTTTATGTCCACGAGCATATGCCTGTAACTTGACAATTCCCAGCAGACAGTATAAACTTGAAGCAGCTTGTCTTCGTACCAAGTGCCCACGAATAAGAGCCTGAAGTCTAATTATGCCTTTTAGAGCACGAAATGCCCGGCGAGCCTTCACATAATGCACATCAATCAGTACACATATAGAGAAAATCAAATAATAATATAAATCAAATAGATGATAAGAATACATGTTACAATGTGCTCTGATGGCTAATGATCACCAGAGAAGAATCCACAAAATAATGTAAAGCTAGAAATAATTTACTTGTAGAGATATAAAAATCTATAATGTACTTGTGTCAGCTTGAGAGAAAAGCTCTGATGCTACAAGGGCTATCAGTGAAGAATTCGAGTTAATGAACCTGTCATGCTTAAAGCTAGATGAACCAAGCATGGAAGCCCAAAACGGTGCAGCCAAGACTCAACAAAATAGGGTAAAATTGACAGGGAGGAAGGAAGCCAAGGAAAAAAATCATAAGCATACTGCTACTTGCATTCTACAATTTTCCCAATTATCAAGTGAAAAACCATGAGACACGATGCAGATAAACTTCATTATCACCCATAGGTCCACATTTGAACAACACCCCCCCCCAATAGACACGCACCAAAAAAAGGTCTCGGGACTATAAGCATGTAAGAATACAAGCAAATATATCCTGTTAAATAACTAAATGCTGAAGGAACAGTCTGAAAGCCTTCCCAAACAAGATATCCAATGTCAATAGTATAAAATAAACTACATAAACTGAGTGATAGATAAAACATGCACATAACTACTAAATTGCATTACTTTTAACATATGTGAGCTTTGGATGAGATGTCAATCATGATTTTTTCTCTTTGGTAGCAGTCCAGGTTGTGATACCATTAATTCCCAGAACGGAGCCCAAAATTTGGAAACCTAAATTCTTATCCTGCCTCAGCCCACAAAGAACAGTTTTCAACACAATTGTGACAATTACTTTGACAAAGCATACACGAAATTCAGAAAGAGAGTTTTTACCAAATATCCTCTGAAAGCAGCCTGAGCCTTTGTAGCAGCTTCTTCCAGCTTGACTGTCTCAGGGTCATGTTTTTCAGCAAACTCTGTAACTCCCTGAGCAACAACACTTTGATTCTGGGGAACTATGATCTCTCCATCCTGAATGCTTTCTTCTAAATTTCTTTCACTTCCATGGACCATATCAGGGGCCTGATGTATCGCCATGGGAGGATCTAAATCCAAATTAGCATTCGTAGCCTTCGCAGGAACCCATATATCTTTCTCATTTGCAGCTTTCTTCTCATAAAGAAGAATATATTAGTACTCTGAATTGGTTTTTAGGTCATGAATGTTAACTTTAGCATTTGGCAAGAGATTTTAAAACTGATCGCAAGATTAGGTATATCCCGATTTATTTTCCAATAATATATATGTTCTCCAACCAATCACCCAGTTATAATTCAACTATTTATTCCTTCTGCCGCCAAAAGGTGCCCAAAATATGCATGAAAAACAATCAATGATCTCTCAATTTTTCTCCTCTATATGGCTACAAGAAAATTGTTATTAAACTGTAGGTTATTGGGGGGGGGGGGAGTTACACAAAATTTACATCAAAGTCAAAAGGATTTCTTCTCATTGGCTGGGGTCCACAGCTCAATGACACTTCACAAAGACCACAAGTATAATTTTATCTATTTAAGATCCAATTCGAATAATTAGGCTTCCGTATCTCTAATTTAAAAGCAAGATCTGCACCAAAGTTAAAAGACACAGGTCATCATGAGAAGTGCATGGTGCCTTAATAGATTTTATAATCTAATACACCATGAAGGATCATCCAACTATTACCTCTCTTCCTTTGGATAAGTTAGATTTGGATGATTTCTTTCCAAAAAGCACAGTCTTGATCCATTTTCCTGGTGACCTCCCCATTGCACCAACACCAGAGTGTAAGATAACAAGAACCTGAGTTCCAATGCCTGTATCAACAAATGACAACATCAGTAGAATCAAAATAACATGAAAATCCTCTTGGGCTTTCTCATCACCAAAATATTGTCATTTTAAACTCAAAACGGATCATTTTCAAATGCAATAAGTGTAACAAGGCTGAAGTAAGAAGTACTCATTTATGGGATGATTTTCTGAAGTATGTGTAATCGACAGCTACACAGCCTGGTTTAAAATTAATAGTATTTCCTCCATACACCTAATCATTTCCATTTTGTTTTCCTAAAATTTAGAGATCTAGTTAATTCATCATTCCAATAACTTCAAAGATAAAGCTCTAGTTGTTATTGACATAACTTAATGGAATTCGTCAAAAGAAAACCAAAAACCCACTTCAAAGCATTATGTTGGATAAATTATCCTTGCACTCAAGAACGTTAGGCAAGCGCAAAACATCAACAATTTCAGTGACTTACCTAATCAATCATGACAATTATTTTAATGATAAAAATTCTTAGAGCGCATCACATTGTTTTACAGAATTTTTTATAGTAACCATACAAATATTTCCTTTATTGGCAATCAAAAACATTACCCACTACCTCACAGCAATACATTCAATAAAAAATCCTTCATTTTCAACTTGCATTCAAAAAATCTAATTTCAAAATATCATTTCCATATCTTTTCTCCAATCGTCGATTAAACCGAAACTCAAAACCAAATGCAGCATATACAGAGAGAGAGACTAGAGAACCGTATAGCAATTAAAGTTTCAAGCTCAGAACGCAAGCAGAAATAATCACGTCCCTATACACATTAAGAAGATCTGACCCAAAAGGAGTTGAAAACAAGTGAGGCACCACAAAAACGGTGAAAATAAGTAGAGAAATTGAAACAGAAGAGCTGAAATCTCACCAGATCTGAAGCTTAGAACCCAAATGCAGACCTTCAGAACCCTAAAACTACCATTTCCTGAAACAGACACCAAACACCAAGAAACCGCATATTCAGATTCCCAAGAACACACCAGGAAAGATGCACAGATCAAATAATTGTGTGAGAGAGAAAGAGAGAGAGAGAGAGAGTGACAGTGTACCATAACTGAGCTTGCAAATCAAGAAAAATTCGTTCAGTTCTCTCTCTCTCTCTCTCTCCTCCTTTACTGAACGAACTACTGCGTGATGATGATGGCGAAAAATTATTCTGAAATTGGACAATTTTGTGTAAATTGTTCGGTGGTTGCTGTCTTACGGTAGTCAAACGTGTGGACTATCTTGGACCGTTGGATCTCTCTCTTTTTCTCTCAACTATTTTTCTTTTTGATCATATGGTTATTTTTGAAATTTCAATTGTTTATTTTATTTATTTATTTATTTATTTTTTACGTTTGGAAGAGTGCTTACTTTTTCAATCATATTACTTTAACATCTGTATTATTGAAAAATCGTAACAGATTTAGTTTAATTTATTTAATTTATTACATGTAAAAATTAAATTTATTTGTAAAATATATCGAAAAATAAGATTAGAGCAAAGTTTTGAAATATTTTTTTATATTAGTAGTGAATCAGGTTCTTAATTTACGAATAGTTATTAAAGTGGATAGCTCATATATGAATGAATAATTAAATTAATTAATATAGAATTTAATAAAAAAATAATTTAAATTTGTTATTATAATAGAAATTAGGAAAGGTTTGCGCTGGATAACTGAGAAATAATAAGATGAGTGCGATCACATGGGCATCAAAGTGGGAACTATCTTGGACCGTTGACTTGATCGTACGGTTTAGATTTACCTGTTCCGTGGGCCCAAAGTTTGTCATGTTTTTGTTTATTGGAGTTCGGTCGGCTGGTGAGGAGTTAATTCAACGACACGCGTCTTAAATTAATATCCTAATCCAAATGCCTCTATTTACTTTTATACCCTCATAAATATTATCTCCCATTTAATATTAAAAAAAAAAGAAAAAAAAGGGCTCCTACCAATGCTATAGTGAAATATTAAATTTATACTATAATATTATCTTTTTTTTTTCTAAATGAGCCGTTATCTTAAACGTGGAACTGTAAAATTCTTTATTGTTAAATATTTTAAATATATTTTTATAAATTATTTTTTTATTAATTAGACTTAAATTTAAATATTTATATTGTTTTAATATAATAAAATATAATTAAGTCCTCTTATTAACTATCCCAACGATAATTGAATATTGTTGGTGGTGTTGGTCAAAAAGGTAGATTCAAATGAAGTTGGTTCCTCTAATGGTTCGGATCTAACCGGCAAAGGAAAGCCTCAAAAACCCATGTGTTTTTTTTTTTTTTTTTTTTTTAAGGATCCATCGGTATTCAAATTTTATCTGATTAATCTGATCTGAATACTATGAGATCCATTAAGAAATTAACTCTTCTAAATTTTTTTTTTTCATTTTCAAGATTCGAATTCAAGATCTTGATTAAGCGTTGAGTAAAAAATCAAACCATTTATTTGTTTGTGTTGTGGGCTTTATTTAGTTTCATTTTTTATTTAAAAATTTAATTAATCAATTTCAAATAATTATTTTTTATTTTTAAAACTTAAAATCGAGATCTTAATAGAAAAATTTTAATATTCTATCACTAAAAACTTTATTTAGCTTCAAGGAACACGAGCAAGTTTATTTTATTTTTTATCATTTCAAGTAAAAAAGAAAATTATAAATTAATTCTACAATTTGCTCCCGAGGGCTTAAGAATTTTCTTTAAATTATTTATTTAACTTGATTTTTTCAGTTATTTGGGCAAATTTTAACCTGTTTGCTAAAATTTGTTGGAAAATTTTATTTTATTAATTCGAATAATTAAAAAATATATTTAAAAAATATATAAATTCAAGTAACTATTTATTTTACTCTAAGTTTCAATTGGTTGATTTGAAATTGTATATTACTAAAACACAAGAGGCACAGTTTATTTCTATTCTGTCTTATTTTATTTATAAAATGTTTTGATTAAAGTAAATATTTCTATAGAAAATTTAGGATTTTGTAAGTAAAAAACAATTATTTCCTATAAAAAGATTAAAATTATTAAACCATTTGGGAGTTTTTGAATCGAAAAGTTTATTCATCTCTCACCATGATTGCAAGCAAAAAAGAACAAAAACAGAGCATGCAAGCCCAGTAGTGGTGATGATGACGATGAATATTAGTAAGATAAGAAATGGGAAGCTTGAGGGTAACACATAAGAATAGTATTGAGGTGAGCTGATAATCATGAATCTCTATTTGTTTCCTAAAGTTTTATCCTCTTTTATGGTTCCTATAGTGTCAAAACACTTCACCAAATTACTTTTTTTTTCTTTTTTTAATCACTTTATCCTCTTTTATATGAGGGTAAAAATTGGGCAGGCTGACTTAGGGTTAGATGAGTTTCGCATCCCTACCCTATCTTTTTTTAATAAATTATGGATATTTAGTAATTATATTGAATTCGATTAAATTCGATTCAAATATTAAATATCTGTGAATTTAATAATAGAATATTAAATTTTTTTAATAAAAGTTTTAAATATGAGTTTTGAGAATAGAAGAACAGATGTTATAAAAATTAATCTCTAAATTATATTTTATAATTATTTAAATCAGATTAATTAAATTTTTAAATATCGATAATTAAGGGTAAAAAAAGAAGGAAGGGTCCTTCTTTAGGAGTGAAGTTTGAATTCTGGTCTCAGCGCCCGCAGTATCCCATCTTATCAAAATGCCACTATCAAAAATAAATAATCCAACTACTTCTTTTCGCACTTAAATTTAATATTATTTTAACTTTCTTGTATTGTAATTTCCTTTTTTTAATTCATCTCGAATTTGAAATTTCAATAAGTTAGAGATCTTCGAAATTTCAAAAATAAACTATTGGAGCAAACCCTATATATATTTATTTATTTTTAATATAATAATAATCTTAATCTTAATATTAAAATTTAAAATCAATCATTTAAGGGATAAATATAGATTTGTTAAAAAAAGATATATATATATTTATATAGGTTAATTAAATTTTCAATTACAAGGGGATGATTTAATTTGTTATAATTTTCCTACACCACTCATTTTTATTTAAAATTATCACATATTTATGGATACATTACGTTTAAATTTTCAACGGTTTATCTCGATATGTCATTAAATCCTTATAGTTGGGCTCTCGATTCTTCTAACTGATATATTTTTGAGTTTTCGTTACATATATCAAAATCACATTATACGACACTCACGTATCTTATCCACAAATGAGTTTACTCCCAACTTATTACGTATTTTTTTATTTTTAATCTTATTTTTGCTATTTTTGTCATACACACATCTGAGTATTTTCATCTCAATTATAACCATTTTAGGTTTTTACTATTGTTTAATAAACTGACACTCAGTATCATACAATAGTATAGATATTATTGTTATTCTATAAAACATTCCTTTCAAATGCAGTGGTATTATGCGATTACAAAAAACTTCACGTACATTTCTTCATTTCATTCAGCCCTATTGGATCTTATGATTTGCATCCCTATCTATATTGACATCGTTTTGAATGACAAACCTTAAATATATAAAATGTTCACTTTTTGGTACATCATATCCTTCTAACTCGATCGTTTTTTCATCGTTCTGGTAATTGTTATTAAACGTATATTTCATAAACTCGGTTTTTAACCGACTCAATCTAAATCCTCTAGATTCTAATGTATCTCTCTATAACTCCAATCTCATACTAATACCCTTTTTAGTTTAATCAATCAATATTATATGATCTGCAAAAAGTATATACTATGATATTTCGTCTTGAATGCTCTTTGTGATTTCATCTATCACTATTGTAAAAAAAATGAGATTTAATATCGAATTTTGATAAAATCCAATATTAATTGGAAAGTTATCACTTACACTCCTATAAGTTTTTATATTGGTAATAACTTTCTCATGTATATTTTTTATGAGATTAATGTATTTGATAGAAATTCCCTTTTTTTATCAACACTTACCACAATACGTCTCTAAAAACTCTATCATATACTTTTTCTAAATCAATGAATATCATATGTAAGTTTTTTTTATGTGCTCTAAATGTCTCCATCAAATGTCTTAGTAAGTGAATTATTTTGATAGTGGATTAATATGATATAAAACCAAATTGATTCTGGGATATCCTTATTTTTAATTTCAATCTGTACTCAATCACTGTCTTCAACAATTTTATAGTATGACTCATAAATTTAATTCCCCTATAATTAGAATAATCTTATATATTCTTTTTATTCTTATATAGTGGTACAAGTGTACTTTCTCTCCATACTTTGGGTATTTTCTTGATTTACCAAATTTGTTAAAAAAAAATCTATTAACATTGTTACCCAACTTTATCTAAACATTTCCATATCTCAATAGGGATACTATCGGATCATATGGTTTTATTAGCCTTCATTCTCTTTAAGGCATTTTTTACTTCATGAAAACGGATCTTTCGTTTAAAGTCTTTATTAATCTTTTCTACATATATCATATATTGTCAATATTTCTTGTATGCTCCATGTTAAAGTGATTATCAAAATAATCTCTCAAATGCTTTTTTATATCTTCATTCCTTATAAGTATACTATTGGTCTCACTCTTAATACACTTAACCATATTTAGGTCTTTTCCTTTCATCTTCCTTAACTTAATAATTCTGTAAATTTCTTTTTCTCTATCCTTAATCTCTAATCTCTTGTATAATTCATTATACACCTTACTTTTTGATTTGTGAATAATCTTTTTCACCTCTTTCTTTACACTCTTATATTTTTTAAATGTATCGCAACTTTTCTTATTTTAAGATTCCTATAACACTCATGTTTAATTCGTATAACAGTTTAAATTTTCTTATTCCACCACCATAACTCTTTGCTTAATGGAGATTATCCCCCAGTACTCCAAGAATTTCTCTATCTATATATTTAATATTATTAGATATTTTTAATCATATAATTTCTGAATCATCATTAGCAAATCAGATTACTATTTGAATTAATTTGTCTATAAAAGTCACTATATTTTCTTTTTTCACTTTTCACCACTTAATTCTTAGTTTCACCAATGTGCGAAATTCCATTTGCTTTTGCGGTATATGCACATCTATGACTAAAAGTCTATGTTGAGTTACTACACTCTCATCTGATACAACTTTGTAATATTTACAAATCCTTCTGTCACTTCTCCGGAGGAGAAAGAAATCTATTTGGCTTACATTCGATCAACTTCTATATGTAACTATGTGCAACTCTTTTTTTCTTGAAAAAAGTGTTTATGAGTATCAAATCGAATGTTATGCCAAAGTCTAAAATAGTATCTCTCATCTCGCTCCTATTACCAAATCCAAAATTTCAATGTACGGTTTTAAATTTCTTATTATTCTTTCCTACATGTTTATTTAGATCTTCCCCAGTAAATAGTTTCTCCCACTAAGTATGGTTTGAATCAATTCATCTAAATTTTCCCCAAATAGTTTTTTACTAATTGCATCTGATCTATTTAGGGCGCATAAGTACCAACTATATTAATTATGTTTTCTCAACTAACTAACTTGACGAGAAAATTTCTATTTTCCTTTCTTTTTATCTCCACTATATTTTCTCGTAAATTCTTATGGATAATTATTTTTAACTCATTTCTAGTTCTATCCATATATGTATACCAAATTTTATGCCCATGAAGCTTTACTAGTTTAGTTTTCTTCCCCACAAATTTAGTTTTTTGGAAACATATAATATTAATTTTTTTATTCATTATTTATCTTATCTTTCCTAATTTATTGATTAAGAATCTCATGTTTCAAATAGCTGGACAAATCATATCCTCATAGACTAACTTATTTACTCGCACCCGTTCACATGAATGTGAGAACCCTTGCCTATTTGACACAACATCCGCACAGCAATGTGTCATGTCGCTTACGAGGGATGCCCCAAAGTATTTATTTATTTATTTATAATATTCATTTTTAACGTTAAACCTCCTAAAAGTTGAACCATACAAAATAAAACGAATTTACCTTTTCTTATTCAGTATAATTGTCAATTTTGTTCTTATTTCCGTTCTAATTTTTTATTGGTATGACATATTTCAATTTAAAAACTTTTCCGTGTCCCATTTCAGTCCTGTACATAGGAAAAATTTATATAATTTAAAATATTATATAAATAAATATGAATTTTGGTTTAAGTTTAAAATAAATTAACTTCATATTATACGATATAAATACAATATCAATAATCTATAAATAAATTTTAAAGTTAAAAACATTTCTAAATAGTCAAGTTGAATATTTTTTTGGATCATAATTTATAATTTTTTTTTAAAATGAAATAAGTGGAATATTATCCAGAATGCTTAGATTGGCATTTGACCAGAAAATTTAGAATGGGTTGACATGTTTAACGAGATGAAATTCGCATTACGAAAAGAATTGCTATGAAAAATTATCTACTGCTGAGACTTCATGATGTCTACTCATACTTTCTATGCAAGCCTTCTTAATAACATGTTTGCAATTTTTTTCCCTTTAAAGAAGACAAACTATTTTTTTTTATGTCAATCAGTATATAAAATCATATTTTGAATAATTAGGTTTGAGCGTTTATCAGATCTATTTTATGAGATAAATTTTTTAATATAATTTTTTTTTATTTTTTAAATTTTGAATTTAAAATTTAATTAAAAGATATAAATGCTATGATAGCCATCGGCTTTCGTCATCTAAATGCCTTGCTTTTGGGCTATGTAAAACTGGGACTTTGCTAGATACAGATGACCCATAATTCGTTATTTGTTCTCAACCCTTCATTCAACATCATGGGAATGGAAACCAAGTAGATCGTATCCTTTTCATTTTTTGAAATACAGAGAGATTCGAATTTAAAAATTTTATAAGAAAAAAGAGAGATAATGTTAGTTGAATTATAAATCATTGGCAGATCGTATCCTTTTCAATCCACTCATGATAATTTTTCTTTTTTGGCCTTTAATAAAAAAAAACACTATATTATTACTAAAATAACATATTATATAACATATACAATTTAAGTCATATTTATTATTTATATAATAAATGTGTTATTATAATTTTATTATAATAATCAATTAACAATCGATTTAGTGAGACACGATGGTAGAAAGTATAAAACTTAAGAATGAAAAAAACTACACTTGAGAGTTGCCTTCTAAATAAGACCCATCGCAGACGCTCAAATCAAATTAGTTAAAATATGAATCCGGATACCAGTGATAGGTAAAAAAAAATAATACAAAAATAACAATCTGACCCTTAATCCCAATAATTGGGGTTGACCATTTGAGAGAAAAATACGAAAAAGATTTTAAAAAAAGAAAAGATTGATTTAATTTGTGTGAATTTTTCTACGTCACTCAATCCTATCTAAAATTATCATATCATCTAAACGCTTAACATCATATTTTTACAAATAACTTGAATTCAAAATTTCAATTGTCTACCTTTACGTCTTACTAAATCTTCTATAATTAAATTCTCGGTCCTTCTAATCAGTGCATCTTTGGGTTTTCTTTGCATACGCCCAAACCATCTCAAGCGACACTATCGTATCTTATCTACAATTGAACTAACTCCCAATCTATTATAGATCGTTTTGTTTTTAATTCTATTTTTTCTATTTTTGTCATACATCCACATAAATATTCTCATTTCTTCTACCGTCATTTTTTTGTTATTCTTGTTGTTTAATAGTCTAAAACTCGATGCCATACAATAGTGTAGATCTTACCGCGATTTTATAAAACTTTCCCTTCAAATGCAGCGGTATCGTGCGATTATAAAGAATTTCAAATGTTCTTCTCCATTTTATCTAATCTGCTTAAATTCTATGATTCTCATTCCGATCTATATTACCATAATTTTGAATTATAAAACTAAAATATTTAAATCGTTCACTTTTTGGTACAATTTGTCCATCTAATCTAATCATTTTTTCATCATCTTGATGATTGTCTCTAACCTACATCTTATATATTCAGTTTTTGATCTATTCAATCTAAATTCTCTGAATTTCAGTGTTGTCCTCCATAACTCTAGTTTAGTACTGATACCCTCTTTGGTTTTATCCACTAATACTATATCATCTGTAAAGAGTATACACTATGATTTTATAAAACTTTCCCTTCAAATGCAGCGGTATCGTGCGATTATAAAGAATTTGAAATGTCCTTCTCCATTTTATCTAATCTGCTTAAATTCTATGATTCGCATTCCGATCTATATTACCATCATTTTGAATTATAAAACTAAAATATTTAAATCGTTCACTTTTTGGTACAATTTGTCCATCTAATCTAATCATTTTTTCATCATCTTGATGATTGTCTCTAACTTACATCTTATATATTCAGTTTTTGATCTATTCAATCTAAATTCTCTGAATTTCAGTATTGTCCTCCATAACTCTAGTTTAGTACTGATACCCTCTTTGGTTTTATCCACTAATACTATATCATCTGTAAAGAGTATACATCATGATTTTATAAAACTTTCCCTTCAAATGCAGCGGTATCGTGCGATTATAAAGAATTTCAAATGTCCTTCTCCATTTTATCTAATCTGCTTAAATTCTATGATTCGCATTCCGATCTATATTACCATAATTTTGAATTATAAAACTAAAATATTTAAATCGTTCACTTTTTGGTACAATTTGTCCATCTAATCTAATCATTTTTTCATCATCTTGATGATTGTCTCTAACCTACATCTTATATATTCAGTTTTTGATCTATTCAATCTAAATTCTCTGAATTTCAGTGTTGTCCTCCATAACTCTAGTTTAGTACTGATACCCTCTTTGGTTTTATCCACTAATACTATATCATCTGTAAAGAGTATACACCATGATATTTCATTTTATAAGTTTTTTATGATTTCGTTTATCACTATTACAAAAAGAATGTGACTTAATGTTGAACAATGGAGTTCAATATTAATAGGGAAGCTATCTCTTGGAGTCCCGCAAGTTTTTTTTATTGGTTACAACTCTCTCATACATATCTCTAATGAGATTAATATATTTTAAGAAAATTTCTTTCTTTATCAGCATCCACCACAATATCTCTCGAGGAACTCTATCATATACTTTTTTCAGGTCGATAAATACCATATATAGATATCTTATCTGTACTCTATACGTCTCTATCAAATATCTTAACAAGTGGATTTCTTTATCAGCATCCACCACAATACCTCTCGAGGAACTCTATCATATATTTTTTTCAGGTCGATAAATACCATATATAGATATCTTATCTGTATTCTATACGTCTCTATCAAATATCTTAACAAGTGAATTGCTTCCGTGGTGGATTTTCGTAACACAAATTCAAATTGATTTTGAAATACACTTATCACCAATTTCAATCTAATTACTCTCTCCTATAATTTCATAGTATGACTCATCAATTTAATTTCTTTATAGTTTGAGCAATCTTATATGTCTCCTTTATTCTTATATAGTGGCACAAGTACGTTCTCCCTCCATGTTTCAGACATTCTCTTGATTTGTCAAATTTTGTTGAAAATATTTATTAATATTACTATATCAAATTTTTCTAAACATTTCCATACTTCAATGAGAATTCCATCTGGTCCTATTGCTTTATTATTTTTCATTCTCTTTAAAGCATTTTTTACTTTATGAGGACAAATTTTACGTTTAGAATCTCTATTAACCTTTTTTACAGGTATCTCAATCTTTTCTACATCTATTGTATTCTTAATATTGAAAAGATTATCAAAATAGTCTCTCTAACGTTTTTTTATGTCCTCATTCCTTATAAATATATTATTGGTTTCATTTTTAATATATCTAATACTATTTAAATCTTTTCCTTTTCTCTCCCTTAGTTTAGCAATTATGTAGATCTCTCTTTTTCCGTCTTTAGTCTCTAGTTTCTCGTATAGTTCGTTACACATCTTACTCTTTGATTTGTGGATAATCTTTTTCCCCTCTTTTTTTGCACTTTTGTATTTTTCATATGTATCACTATTGTTATTACTTTAAAGTTTCTATAACACTTTTGTTTGATTCGAATAGCAGTTTGTATTTTTTCATTCCATCACCATGATTTCTTATCTACTGGGGCCTAGTCCTTAGATATTCCAAAAATTTATTTACCTATACTCTTAATATTATTAGACATTTCTTTCCACATTGTTTTTGCATCATCCTTAATGAGCCAATTTGCTATTTGAATTAATTTATCTCTAAAAATTATCGCATTTTCTCCTTTTATCTTCCACTATTTAATTCTTAGTTCAATAGATGGACGATAGTTCTTCTTCCTTTTAGACACTCATATATCTAAAATTAAGAGTCCATGCTGAGTCGGTACACTCTCCCCATTATAATCTTGCAATCCTTGCAATTCATTCTATCACATTCCCTAGTGAGAAAGAAATCTATTTGATTAGCATTGGATCCACTTCTATATGTGATTATGTGAGACTTTTTTTTTTTTTAAAGAAGGTATTTATGAGTATCAAATCGAGCGCTGTGACAAGCTCTAGGATAGTACCTTCCGCCTCATTCCGACTACCAAATCCAAAGTTTTCATATACAGTTTTAAATCCTTCGCTCATCTCTCTTACATGTTTATTTAGATCTCCTTCAATAAATAGTTTCTCTCTATTAGACATGGTTTGGATAAATTTCTCTAAATCGTCTCAAAATTATTTTTTACTAATTGTATCTATATTTATTTGGGGTGTATACATACTAATTATATTAACTATATTTTCTTCATTTACTAACTTGACAAGTATAATTGTATCTCATTTTCTTTTTATCTCTACTACATTATCTACTAAATCTTTATGTATAATATAACATAGGTCTATAGATTATTAGAATATTTATTTCCAATTGTATATCATTTTGTACTCAACGAGTTTGTGTAAACTCGGGGAGAGAGAGAGAGAGAGAGAGAGAGATAGATAGAATTTTGAATAGGGGTGTTATGAGACTCGGGTATTGTCATGGATACTTGTGACACTATCTGATCAAAACTCGACTTGAGTTTGAGTCCATACTGTGTCGAGTTTGAAGTCTCATTGAACTACCCAATATAATTATATATATATTTTTAAAATAATTTTTATATATGAAATTACGTTTATAAATATAGTTTTTTAATATATTACAAAGTTCGGGATTCAGTCTTATATAGTCCAATGCCACTAACCCTAATGACACTCAAGTTCGAGTTAATCGATGACACTTTGAGCCAAGTTCGAGTTTGAGTAATGCAAACTCGACGAGCTCAAGTTCACCTAACCAACGTTTAAGTTGAGCTCGAGTATTGACATTACTCGACTTAAGTCAAGTGTCATAGCACCACTAATTTTGAATAGTCAGTTTCCATGAGCTTGAAATCTGAACTGAAGCTCATGGGAGGACTCTATTAACGGTACGTATTTTATCTAAAAAAACATAGTACTCTCTTTCACATGTTACAATTTTAGATGTTTCTTTTTTGAAACATGAACCAAAAAAATGGATTACACTCACTTTGGGTAAAGCTTATATTATAATTTTTTTTAAAGACTAATATAACCTTATTATATAAGATTTGCTTTAGATATGAATAATGTTAAAGAAAAATAAGGCGCTCGAATTTGTTAAATATGGATTCTTGGAAATTTTTTAATAGTGTGTATTATTTAGTGTGTAATAGAACATTCAGAGAGATTATATATATACTCAGTCTCTTATTTTAATAGTATAGAATATATTATAATACAGATAGCAAATATATTTTTATTATTATCTCAATATACAATAAATATTATATTATCCTTTTTTTAAATAAATCATTAATATTCGATAATAATGTTATGTCCAATTAAATTCTATTTGAATCGAATTAGATTTTTAATGAATAAAACTTTTTTAAAGTTTGTTTTTTCTAAAGATAAAATTCAAACTCAATACTTTATTTAAACGGAATTAGTGTCGGACTAATTAAGTGTTTGTAATTAACATTTTATTATCAAAATTACGTTAACAATGCATATTAGACTTGAATTTGTGATTAACATTTAAGCATATGATGTGTGTTAAAATAAATTATTAGTACAAAATAATAATAATAATAATAATAATAATAATAATAATTATTATTATTATTATTATTATTAAAAAGAAATGAGAAAAAGAGCACATGATTCTGATCCATTAGATAATTTATACTGAATTCAAATATGTTCCAAATAAAATGCTTGGAATCAAACTCTCGTGAGTGTAATAGTTAGACATTGTATGTAACAACCAACCCAAATTGTTGAATCATTTTAAGAGTAACGGCCAAACTATCATGTAACATAGATTGTAGTTAGTTGAATCTATAATTGGAATTAGTTAGGGTTATCGTTAGACAGTTGATTTAAGGATTGTATAAATAATAAATGAAAACCCAGATGAAAGACAGGAAATGAAATGAATGTTTTTGCCCTCTCTCAATTCCTTTGTATCTCTTCTGTCTCTCTCTCTCTAACTTCTTTTTCTCTCTAATTCTTTTTCTCTCAATTTTTCTCTCTCTAACTCTATCTTTCTACTTCTCTCTCTCTCTTCTCTAATTCTTGCAACTCCCATACTTTGACTAGCCAAGAAAAACTAGCCAATCGTTAGGCATGGTTGACCAATAAATTCTTTAGTCGACTAAAACACTGTTTTCTTATTTGGCTTTAGTTGATTAAGTTTTGTATTTTAAATTAAGTTTGTGACATTGTATTTTCTTAATTATAAAGTTATGAAAATAAAACAATAAGATTTGAAAAAGTTAATTTTTAAATAGTTTATAATATTTGAATTAAATTAATTAGATAAATTTTAAATATCGGTGTTGAAAATAAAAATCCATTTACACGAAAAAAAAAAAAAAGAAACAAGAAGGCCCCAAAAATACATTGCACCGAACCCATCCCAATTAAATCCGGCGTGGATTTTGAAATTTGAAATTCGAATTTTAAGAGCGTTTGAGCTCCTCCATCTCCCACGTCCTTCGAATCCTGCCGGGAATTGGGTCCCACAAGCAGCTCTTAGCCGTTCAACAAAGGCCCAATCTTGTCATCATCTCATCCCTCACTTCTTTATTCTTATTCCAACTCTGAAAATTTAAATATTTAATAATAATCAATAATTCAACGGTCAAATATTCACACGTCACCTCACAATAATTTTGACCATGCTGAGCTGTCACCAATAGAATTCTCGCAAAAGGACACGTTTCATCCAAACAGAGCGAGTAGGGAGTGGGATTTGAAATAACTTTTTCAAATTAAAAAAAAAAAATTGAGTTTCGGAGAGGGAGAAAGGCATCTGAGCTTTCCCGCCCAGGTGCCAGTTGGAAAGAGGGGAAGAAGGAGAGGTAAAATGACGTAATTACCCTTGGCTCTATAAATTGTTTACATCATGTAACCACTCCATTCCTTGCCTCCTCAACTCCCATCCTTCAATTTTGTTTAGACTGAGGTTGTTGTTACCTCTTTCCTTAATTTTCCCAAATCTACAGACACAGACTTCCAACACTAAGCTAAATCATCAGATAAACTAATAACTATGGAAGAACCCATCAAAGATCAGTCCTCTGCCTCTGGTATGATCTCTCTCTCTTTCTCTCTGAATTTTATTCTTTTCTTTTTTTAGAAACTTCTCTGAGTTTTATTCTTCGTTTTGCTGTTGTAGGAAATGCAGGAAAATCAAAGCAAAGGTACCCTTTACGATCGGCGACGAAGTCCAAGGAGGCGAACCCTTCTCCGGCGGAGATCAACACCTCTTCTGCCTCAAAAAGGTATAATATTACATAATCAATTGATTCCCCCCTCCATCCCCACTCTTTAAAAAAAAAAAATAAAAAAGTGAAATTTAGTGATGGTTATGGTTATTTGAGGGCATCTGCTTCCTGTGTTCAATTATGTCTCTTTTTTTTTTTTGAGGTTGATTTTGTTTGCATGTTTTTGTCAAAATGCAAATGGGGTTCTCACTATTTTTTTTTTTTTTTTAATTTCCTGTCTTTTTATTTTTGGAAATGTGCTGTTGATCCTATGTTTTGCAGATGCATCATATATCTGTGGCTGATTTCTTTTTTAATTCTTTTTTTTTTTTTTTTTGGTATTTGAGGGTTTAAATGGTTGTGGCAATCGTTCTTCAGTCCGAGCCTGAATTGTTTGTCTACATGCTAACTTTCAATATTTGCCGGCTATGGCTAAAACTCGATTTGTTGCTTTCTATTGTTTTTTCCCTTTTTTCTTTCTCTTTTTCATCTTATGTGAGGGGAGAGAAAGTCTTTTATTGATCTAGAGGTTCATATATATTTACTCTTCAATCACCATATTATCTTATCTTAATTTAATTAATTGAGTGAAAACTCTAAATAAATTCTACATTTTAGTTTTTGGCTTCAAGCACAATATATTCCATTTACAAATAAACTATATAATTTTTTTTTATTTAAAAAAAATTATTTTTTCTCCTGGGGTTTCAAGCATAGGCCAATCATATGTGTCTGATTAAATCTTTGGAACCTTTGCAACCATGGACCAATCAAGGAAGAAATTTAGGGCATGTTAGACCTATGGATCTGTGGACATCATAAGCAAATAGTCAGACTCCTGGTTATTGAACTTCAAATATTTGAGTAGCTTCTTTGTGGGTATCCTACATTTCTTGTTTCCTCAGAGTATGTCATTCTTAAAATAAAAAAATTCTACTAAACTAATTTCAGGGGTAAGATTATAGAATTTTAGAGGGATTCTACCAAATTTTGAATTTTATAAAATCATAAAATTATAAGTTTAAGGACAATGCAAATTATACACCTGAGAAATACTTATTTCCCATGTTTTCTCTGTCAAATGTATGCTGAAGTATCAAGAGATGACTTTATTTTCAGGGGAAGGCCTTCATCTGTGAGCAAGAGTGTAGGAGTTCTAGATTTATCTGCAAAAGAAAAAACTGCAAAGCCACCAAGAAGGTTTTCGATCCCTCCCAAGTCATCTACAAGCCCTCGTCCTAGAGGTGGCACTAGCATTACTGCTGTATCTGAGACAAGATCAAGAAGCTCTATTGTCAGTCAAGGGAAGAGTGACACACCTCTTTCTGATGTTTCCAAGTCATCAGCACGGCGCAGGTTCAGTGTTCTGTCCTCTGCATCATACTGGCTTTCCCAGATTAAGCTCTCCGAATCTGCTGCTAAGCACTCCATTTCATTGGGGTTCTTCAAGCTTGCTCTTGAGGCTGGGTGTGAGGTACACCAGTAGACATTTTTTTTTTTGCTTTAATCAATTCATATAAGCAATACTATTGACATGGTTGTCCAAGTGGATGTGAGATGCTTCATAATCTGTCTTGAGTTTGAATCCTATTAAAGGATAGAATCTAATTAAAGGAAAGCTGAGATCGAATACTATTAAAGGTTCGAATCGAATTAAAGGAAAGCGCTTGCAGAAGAACATTAGAACCTTATGGAGTTTTGAAAGGCACAGTGTTTGCTTGACACTTCAGTGTGGTTGTGCTAGTGCTAATGAACTAGTTTTGAAGATATTAGTTATGGTTTAAACTGGACATTTCCTGGTAAGCTTGCGATTATGCCCAGATGAAGTGGTAACACCAGTCACCCTACAATCCCAGCGCAACTTTTTTTTTGGGGGGGGGGGGGGCACTCGTGAACAATATGCATTTTTTTTTTCTTTTTTGTTGTTTGACATAATGTTATTTGAATGCCCAACTCAGCCTCTTCAGCGCTTGCAAGATGAGCTCAAATCCTATGTCCAAAGACATAACCTTACTGAGCACGGAGAAGCAGTGACGGAGTTGTTTGAGTGTTACAGAATCTCTGAAAATCCAGAGCAGTTGCAGGCGTCTGACGCCTCTTCTCAGGTGGTTGAAAAGGGAATGAGATCCTCTGATGATGATGTCCGCGGCCCATCCTCTCTAGGGAGAACAGGGAAACTCAAGCCAAAGTCCTTGAACACCAATGTCGTTCAAGTCTCCGCTGTCACTGAACCTGCGAAGAAGGAGATGTACCAGAATAGAACTCCAGCATCTAGGGTCAGGGGATCGATGAACAAAAGTTCTCCGAATGCAAAGGCTGGTTCAGATGCTGGAAGCCGGAACTTGCAAAGAAAATCTCAAATGTTTAATAAGCAAGAATTGAACAAAGAGAAGGAGAAGACCAAGAAGGCAGCAAAGAAATCTGCCACTGAAGAAGGTACTCGAGTGACAGCTTCTGTAAACACTTCTTTTTTGGTAGTTCCAGATTTCTAACCAAAACATTTGTCTTATACAGGTTCAATCGTTGTTGTGCCCTTAGAGGAAGTGCTCCAAGAAAACAAAGAAAACCTGGTAAGCATTTTTTCTATAAAAGGGTTGTGGGCTATCCGTTTGGGGACGCAACGCAATAGGGTGCCTATCCCTACCCAAAAATCCCCCATCCATGGTACCCCTAGAACTGAGTGACACCAATTTACCCTTTTCTTTATTTTCTATGAAATTACCTTTTCTCATTGATCACGGTTGTTTTTATGTTTTAACGATTGTAGGATGGTCCAAAGATAGAAGAGATCGTCAGTTCAGCTTGAGCTCCCACAAAAACCAACATCAAACACATGCTCAAAACCACACTCTCATTACGGATTTTGTCTTCAGTGTTTTTGAATGGGGGCTTCTCCTTTTGTATAGAAATGGTGTGAAATGAGTTTTAAATTTCCATGTGCTGGCTGTTGATGGTTGGCAGAACACTTAATAGTTGCCCACTTCATTACGGTTAAGTATTGTTGTTTAAGTTTGTATTGAAATCTTGAACTACTGTTGCCTAAATGTGAGTTTGCTTCATAGATTATTACTTGCCTACCAGCTGTGTTTTGGGTAAATGTCTCTTTCTACATAGTCTGCAGCCATGCGTCCATTTTGCCAAGTCCATTTTGGATACTCCACTTTAGTACTTCCGTTCACTTTTTCTACCAAGTACTTCCGCAGCGACAGATTGTGTTGTTGCAGTATCTTGCATTATTTCTGCGAAGACGCTCAACACTAGTTCTTACACTTGCAAGGGTGTTCCCATCAGTATGCCTTGCAAGTCTCTACCATGCAATTGCACTCTTAAAACCAATAAGATCTTTACTTTTTAACCACCACAGGTTCGTCCCTATACCAAATTTAGCTACCGATGGGATAAGATCTCAACCACAACTTGCTTCAACTTCAAGGATTAGTCTTCTCACAAATCAGTACAAGGTAGCATGCTTCAATGGGAATAACATTCAGCAAATTTGACTTCTCCTTAGAGCCGCCAAGGCCTAAACCAATATACGTAAAATCCTAATTAGCTCAAAAGGGAGAACAAGAATTTAAGGTCAAAACCATTTGGAAATTTATAGATGATTTTTGACAAGAATTTTTAGTCAAAATCCTAATTAGCTCAAAAGGGAGAACTAGAATTTTTAAGTCATCGGATTCTCATGCAGAATACAAGAATGCTGAAATTTATAGATTTATTTATTTATTTATTTGCTTACATTGTGATTTGAACCTGAGATATCAGATTGAAGAATGAGGTTATGATCACTAGATTGTCTCGGGGACGAAATTTATACATGATTTTTGACATTGAAACAAGAAGCTTATAATTTTTTTTTTTTTTTTTAGTATAAGAAAATACATCAAAACGGGATCAAATCGAGGAAGGGAGGATGGAAGTAGGAAGCTTTTACCGCTTGAACTGTCCCTGAGCCACAACAAGAAACTTATAATATTTCAAGACAATCTAATACAGAGAATTCTGATTATACACAACCCAAACACGCAATGCAACATGTCCTGATACCAAACTTGAAATGATAACAGCCCTATCATTCATAACAGGAGAGAACTTAAATTACGCAACAGAAGTCATTTGGTTTTCAATAATGGCACTTAAACAGGGAAATGGAGAGTAAACAGGCCTCCAAGCTATGGGCTGTAGTTGTTATACCGTCAACCAGAAGGAGCTAGTCTGCTGTCCAACTCTGTTCAACAATTTCTCTTACTCTACGGTTGTACTCACGCTTATTTTCACTAAACATCCGTGCAGCTTCTGAATTTGCAGGTGAGTTTGGGTTTGGATCACAAAGCAGGGACTGCAAGACAAAAGTGTGGGTTACAGCTCAATGCAATCTATAGAAATGAGAAACCATGACAACTGAGGGATCATTATTAATAGAAAACCATGACGAAAAATGCCCATCAAATAAACAAAAGAAGATTGTGCAGATTGCAGGTGAAATATAATTGCCTTGAAAAGACGATCAAAACAAGGCCCCCAATAAGGGTCATCAGAGAGATCAGCCAGACATCAAGAATGTGGCGGGTGCCCCTTATAATGAGTTTCACTTATAACATGGCCCAAGTGAATCCAGGCTCCAATATTAACAGCGGTTCAAGCTTTCAAAAGGCAAATTAGTTCCCAGTTTTAATCAGGTGTAGATGTACACTGATATTTCTGCTTACAAAAGAAAATCCAAATGATAAAGTTCAAGACAAGCATCATACATAGATTGGCAACGGCTCAAACAGTGTCAAACCGCCCAAACTACCAGAGACTACGTCAAGTTCATTGCCTAAAGAGCTTAACCAACTCCTCCCCTTTGGTCAACAATTGTCATCTTCCTTCTTGATAATCCCATCGCACAACAGCAAAAGAAGCAAATGCACACCCTTGCCCAGGGCAGAAAATTCAAAACTGAATACAAAGCCCCAGACAAGTGGTCAGTGATGGTGCAATTGACATCAAAACCACAAGATTGGAAGACAACTTCTAAAACAACTCTTGCAACATTGCCATCACTAGCAATTCTAAGCATCTCCTCCTCGTTCTTCAGACAAACTTCTCTCACTATGCAAACTGAGATGAGTCCTTGCAAACTACAAACCTGACCTTTAGGCAAAAGAGGCATTAGATACTTGGCTGAATTAAACGAACTCCGCTAGCATTGGAAAGTGATGGGTAAGGAAAATAATCTATGCAGAGTGGAATTCTTGCTAGATATTGTGTGCTTCATAATGATTGAAATTTCAAGGAGAACAATGGGGAGTTTGGATTTGTGAAAGGCAATTACAAGGGGGAGAGACACTTTTCCCTCGGATAGCCTTCAAGGGGAATAGTTGCCAGAAAGTCCTTTCTCATTGGAACTATGGGACTGGTATGATCTTCCCTGGGTTCTGTTACTGTTTGGAAGAAGCAAGAAATCATAGAGTTCATTGCCAGCAACTTTGAATGGGACTCTGCAGTTGAACATGGACTTGTCAAGCAACAGTACAACCATGAGATAAAGGCACTGGTTTGGGAAGAGACGCAGGCATACTACCACTTGATTCTTAAGAGAAGGCAGTAAAAGGGAAAGAGTTTATTTCACTAGAAGTTCGAGAGGGCCCTTAGCTCCTCCAAAATAATTGTCCACAAATGGCAAGCTGTTTGAGGTGGAATTCTCATCAATGACGAACAGAAGTTGGGTAGGATTCTTGAAAGTAAATATTTGAACTAAATAAAATTAGTCATTTTAACTGATGGGTCTTGTTGCAGCTTATACAACCTATCCTCAACATACATCGGATCATTGTTAAGTTGGTGTAAAATGAACCGAACATGGACAGCTTTGATGGTACCATGTAGCTAGGAAGAAATTAATCTTTTAGCTCCCTACTATAGAAAAAGAATCAATATGTATGATTGGGCTGGGTTCTACAAGTATTTTTCTTAAAACCCTTTTTTTGGGTCTCTTCTTATCAATTTGTAAATTTCAACATTGCAAACTTAAAAATTTTCTTTCTCACTCTGCCCTTCTTAAAATCAATGCTTGTTTTAAAATAAAAAAATGTATTCCCTCATTTAGTTCACAAGTCATTTTGCTTTAGTTATATTTGCTTATCAACTCAACAAGAGGAAAAGAAAGTGTACCCAAATTCCAGATTCGGTAAAACCTAAAAGCTAGTCTATCCATTTGAAAAAGATGACTAGATGGAAATTACAAACACCGGAAGAGAATTAAGGTCTACCCAAGTTCCTCTCCTCCTCTCTCGATTTTTTTAATCATAATAATATATAAGATTCCTGCACGCATGCAAATTTGTGGCAAATTTTATATATAAGATCAACAGCAGACCATCACTGCAAGCAGCATTTTTTTAATCCTCAACAATGGTATTCATACCACAACTCAAGCATGCTGCAAGCATCAGCCAAGACTTAGTTCATCATTCCTCATGAAAACTTTTTTCATACTTGCCCACCCGAATGCCACAAATAGAGATGCTATTGCTATTTTCCTAACCAAGAAGAATAGTGTTACTTCAACTTAAATACCGAAAGAGACAAATAACTAAAATCACTTCAATTCAGATCTGTGGCAGTTGTAACCAACAATTTAAGCAGCAGGCCATGCTACAATTTACTACTAAAATGGAGGGGAAAGAAAAAAAGCAAAACAGGAGCAGTAAGTTTCACTTAGCATAATTACATGAAAGCATATGCCACAAGCAGTGTATCTATCACATGAAACAGAGAAACATGTTTGTGATCCATAAATGATAAAACCAACCTACTGACATAACATGCCATAAGAGAGAGTTTCAAATGGAACAAGATTCATAGTTTAACCAATAAACGCTGGATCAACACCCATGTCTAAATATGTTTAAACCCTTAAAATTTCTAGAAAATTCGTATCCCACTAATTTAACATGTTTCACATTCCAAGTCCAAGTCATGTCTGTCTAACATGTTTACATTATGCCCATACTTTATAAGTGGCATTTTCACCTTCATGCTAAAAGTATCACCTTGGCCTGTTCCCCCACCACCTGCCCCCTAGACCTCATCTTTCGTTCCTAAACTCGAGAAACTAATCTGCAAACTCTAGTTACACACTTAATAGCCAGTATCGAGATAGAAAATAAATTTCTATAGCTGCCCTAATAGTGATGGGCTGGGCTTCATTTATCTAATTCAAAAATCTAAACTAGTGCTGCATAATCATAAAGGGAATGCAAACTTATGCAGGATAAGTATACAGTAAGATTGAAACAAACAATTAAAATCATACAACATAAGAATAAACAGACCAAGATTACTACACTATGCTAGCACTTTCTAGGATCATACACAGATTGCAAATAAGGATTCGGGCATTAACGATTAGTTGCATTAAAAAAAAAAAAAAACATAAACTTGCAGAAAAAGAAAAATTTATTTGCAAGAATGCATCTCATTCAACAACAGTCAATGCTTGCTTTATTAGCCAGAAAACACTTGAAAATTTGTCATACCTGGATAGAAGTGAGAATTGCTGCTACATCATAGATAGGGCTCCACTGATTCTGTAGAATATCCAAGCAGATGCTTCCATCTGCATAAACTGGTCAAAGAAAGAAAATTGTAAGCCAGATGTCAATGGAAAAATGCTAATTAAACACAAAATGCACATGCATAAAAGATTCTAGAGATAACAAACATAATCATTCGACAACTTACTATTTGGATGAAACATTCGAGAAACAAATCGTACTGTTGGTGGTTTGTTTGGATAATCCTCTGTAAATTGGAGGGTCAACTTAAACGTACCTAGAGTGTTCAAATGACACAAATTAAAAAAAAAAGTTAGTATAAACTGTAAGAGTCCCTCCAACATATAGTTCTCCAACCAACTCACTACAGAAGAGCCCAAAGCAAGAAACTCAACAACCTAGTCTGGCCCATAGGATGCAGTGACTTATCAGTAGAAAAACGTCTATTATTTGCCCTAACAAGCATCCAGATACTAATGACATACAGTCGATAAGCACAAAGTCAAATGAGGTTGTTCGTACCTTTCCTTTCTTTTTTCTTTTTAGTTTCAGGAAAACAACTCTGTACTTAGTCATACCTATACCACTATAATTTTACTCCTTAATAGAAAGAAACAGAAAAATCTTATGTGCAATAAGAAACTATAAATCTCTACTTGAATTTCCAGACCCGGTTGATCTCAACTCTAACAGAGTTTAAATCACAAGATACAAGGTTCATTAATTAATCTATTCTACCCAACAAAACAAATACCAAGTTACAGACTAGTCAAGGATATAGAAACTTTTTCCGCCAAAAACAGAGAAACACTGAAACAATGCCAGTTATCAGTGAAATAAATAGGCATAACGGATTATAACATGTAGTTGTCTTCCCATATCACCAGGTGAATGACTAGTGATGAAAAACACTGAAGACACGAGGACAGATGGCCATAGCATCTGGCTCATTCAAACTTACAAACAGCAAGACTAAGTACTAGTTTTTGTTTGATCTAATCTACCTCCAAAAACAATGTCATTGGCACCAAAGCTGTCAATTAAGTGACCCGGAGACTTAAAAGTTTAATTCACCTGCTAGTCCTAGACTTAAATTAGTATGTGCAAGCAATGCATTTCAAAATGATGAAAGAAAGAAAAACTACAAATAAAACTGAAATAGCATTTAGTATGATGACAAACTTGCCATGCAATTACCTCCCCCCCCCCCCAAAAAAAAAAAGAAAAAAAGAAAAAAGTGAAAAGAATGAGAACAACAGGGAATTGGGCAACCCACCATAGGATTGGGAAATAAAGATAACTTAAGAACTAAGGTGGTATGCCATTCCATGGCAACGCATTTGACACAGCATTTCATTGCAACCCACGTGTTTTTTAGCATCCATGATAAGAGAATGAACCACAATGATATTATAAGCAACAAAACCAGAATCAAAGGCTTTAGCCCAAGTGGTTCTGGTTGACCATTGGGGGACAAATTCATGAGACCTTGTAAGGCCAACGGCACTGCTTATGCTCCCTTATTCCAAGCATAGCACCATCCGAACACTGAACAGTAGAACATAAAGCAACATTGGATGATCCATCATCCTGTTCGCATATGATAACTATCTAAGCAGGTGATATAGTTGCCCAAAACATCCAAGCATCACCCTTACAGAGAGAAAATTAAATGCATGCACTTACCTCCATCCCAAGGAGTGTCATCAGGACTGCAATCACAAAAATAAAATGTCAATCAAAACTATTATGGCAATTACATGTGCAATAATAAACAGTTCCAATCAAATAAAGCATTACCCAAAGATAACGGCATTCCAAAGCATTATATTGTTATCCTGGGGTGCACCACTGATGCCTGCTGGCGGATCTTGTTGCAGCCTCTTAAAATCCCTCATCAGTCTCTTCCTAGCAGGTGTTGACATCTTTGCCACCTGTGTCCACATCTCATTTCATTCCCAATAACAAGAAAGAAAAGAAAAATAAATTCACAATTGCACAAAGCCATATCATAAAATTAATGCACCGCCAAAGAATTCCACCCTTGATCTAAAACAAAACATCCATTAGCTAGGGTAACATAGCATAGATAATATATTGGATGTCTGGTTTGCTGTCCCTTACTATTCCCAAATGAGGTCAGGAATTGTGGGATGCATAACTGCTATTACTAAAGGAAGAAATTGGTTCAAGGGGCGCATCCCCCGAATCCCCCAAGTTGCACACACTGAATGAGAAAATAGAAGATCTCCTACAATACTCTGACCTGACCTTTGCAAACAGAAAAATTAGTATTTCCAGTCCCCTCAAGGTGATTGAGGGGGGAATGTTCCAGTTTTTCAGTTGGTACATGTAACTTGGGGGTTCGGATGGATGTATCCTCTCAACCAATCTCTTCCTTCAGTCATAGGAGTTATGCGCCTCGCAACATGGAGGGAATAGAGTCAGGGATGACCATGTTGAACCTACTATGAATTATTTTATGATAACAAGCTTATTAAGGTTCTCTAACAGAGAAACTTAGTGAGTAGATATCTCATAATCTCTTTTTGGGTTGAACACTTGTGTTGGGCTATCTTGTTTACAAGCATGTTGGATCTTTTACTCAACTAAGCCCAAATCAATTCTTCAGCAAAAACCAAAACACCACTCTTCAAACCTACATGGGCCACTCAATCCCCTACAAGCTATCATAAGATAAAATCCCTCTCTACCATCTTTTTATCATTCCATTTCCTTCCAAAGCCTCACAATATCTCTCATGATCTTTGTGAACAGTGGCATGATTTAAATCTGAATATTCAGCTTCAAAATTAATTTTTCTCCCACAACGTAAATATATTTCCTGAGATTGCCACAAATCAAGCTTTTGAACCATCCCAAATGGAAAAATTAAGTTGGTCAATCTCTTTATATATGAAGATCAAAATGTCTCCAATCCAAATTTGTTAAGAGAAAAGATCAGCGTCAGCTAATTTCAAAAGATTGTGGAATTAATTCTTCACAAGAAGGAAAGAACTTGAAGTCAACCGAATTTCAAGCAACAACTAGCTCTATCAAAGACTATTTAAAAAGCGTAGACCACCTATTCAAAAAAATGCAAGAAAAAGAGAGTTGCAGAGAGTAAAAGTGCACAGTAAAGTGTAGCAACAAGCAAAGAGCACAAAGTAGGAGAGAAAATAGAGATCATTGCATTGTGCTATCCTTCTTCCTTTTAATACTTAGAGCCTACTGAGATATCTCTTTCATAGAAAGAAAAGTGGAGATTGGTGGGATGAATACATGCTGGTTGTGACAGTATTCTGCTCAGTTACCAATTCGAGCAAGAGAAACAGTTGTGGCCTTGAAAGGTCTCGAAGCACTCAACTACTGGTGTAGATAAAGGAATAACTTAAAGGAATATTAGTAAACCTTACGGCCACTCCTAGGGACTGGAGTGGCCACACATTGTGGGACCAAGATAAACCCTCTTGGGCAATCCCTTAACACTTTACTTTTATGCCGCCAATAATATTTCTACATCATCCTACTCGTTATTCATCACATATTGCTCATATTGTACTCCACTTATATTTGTTCTTGCTGTCTTATCTATCTTTGTTATCATCTGCGTGTGTGAAAGTTTTTGAGTTGATATTTTTTTCATATGTGATTTTTGTAAACCCAATCATGCCCAAATAATTAGGCTTTATAGCTTATCTTTCTTTTACTTGATTTAATAGACCAAATAATTATTTGACTATATTGACATTCTATACCCATGCCATAAAAAATAATTCCTACATCAAAATTTTGGGCTTCCCATTTCAGAACCAAATTATATTCCCAATCTAAAACAAACAACAATAACACAACCCCATAATGTAAGTTTCACTTGATCAGCTGAAAATTTTTCATTTTGACCTAAAAGTTCATGCATAACCTAGTCAGCAAGAAAGGACAATCTACAATTATTTAATGCATTAAAATTATGATTTCAATTTTATGATCTAACTATATGACAATTCAAAACGAAACCACGATGACACAAATTCATAATTGAACTTTTGTTCAACCCCCTAAACATTCCCTTTCTGATCTAAAATGGATCGTGTATAAGCTAGGGCAGCAACGGGCGATCAACAATCACTTCTCCAATCCATAAATTAGGGTTTCCATTTCAAAACCCAATTACATTCCCAATCAAACAAACCCACACCCTAACTCCGACTCAATCGGCCTAAGGATTCTCCCTTCTTGACCTATAATGGATCTTGCACAACGTAGGGCAATCAATAAGGGTTTCAATTTCACAATTCAATTATACTCCCAATCAGAAACAAACCAAAATCACAAAAAAAGCCCATGTAAAGCCCTTCATTCAATCGCCCAAAAGAATCCAATTTTGCCCTAAAACGGATCTAACAGAACCAAGGTTAAGCCAGCCACAATCATGCCCATAAACCACTTCACAAATTACAAAATTAGGGTTTCAACTTCGCGATTCTAATAATATCAGATCAAATTCAAGAAGCCATACAAGGAATCCAATCAAACACAATCAGAACCAAAAAATAGAAAGCAAAACCTGATAAAAGACCAAACTTTCCTCCGCCAAATTCGCACTCGAATTCCTGTCTTAGCAGAAGGTACGTACTAGAGATTAAGATTCAAGGGTACGATGAGAGTGCAAGTATTGTTGTCAGGGATCATCGAGAGAGAGAGAGAGACAGAGAGAGAGAGAGAGAATGGGGGAGTTGTTCTCCGCGTTGGTTTCTTACTTCATGGGAACGCGGTTGGTCTGATGTGGTCAGCCGAATGAATCCAAGTTTGGATCCTGTGTAATTTGGATTACGTGCGGTTCATCATCTTTATCAGTCTGATCTTGACACGCCATCCATCAGTCAACAAGATGTTCTACCCCCTCACGAGTCATCGGTACTTTGAACCGAGTCTGATTATGGCCGCGCCCATGAGGCAGACTTTCGTGTGCGACGAGCTTACGTGGTATTCATTTCGCAATTAAGTAAAATAAATAATTTGTAATATAAATAAATAAATTAATAAATTTTATTAAAAATTTATTTCATTCGTGGATTCTTTTGATCAAATTTTTTTCACCGATGCTAAATAAAAGGGGACAATTTTTTTTTTATTTAATTATTAATGCGTTAAGATTTTTTTTTAATTAACTTTTACTCTCAGTTTAAATGTAAAATAAGCTATTTTACCTCTTTTCTATTTTAATTGAATTATTCATCCTAACATAACTTTGTATTTTTTTCCTAATACAAAAAAATACAATTAAATGAGATCAAATTAAAAAAAAAAGAATAAAAATAAAGAGATTCTATCTTTTATCCGTCTTTGAGAGACTGCATTCTCTCTCTCTCTTCCTTTTCCTTTATGTCTTTCCCGCCGGTAAATATTTGCCTTTGTCTTTTTTTTTCCCCTCTCTCTTTCAATCATGGTTTCTCTCTCATTCACTCTTTTTGATCAATTTTCACACTATTATTTTTTCTCTTCTCTCTCTCTCTTTATAATATGAGAGAGATCAATCTCAAATTTGATATCATGATTGAAGATCGATTAATAATGTTAATTATCAATCTAAGATAAGAGGAAAAAAAAAAAAAGAAAAAGAAGAGGAAGAGAGATATCAAAATAGAGAGAAAAGGAGAAAAATGATAAGAGTAGGGGAAAAAAAAGTGATGATCTTTTCTCTTTGTTTCTTGATCAAAAGATAAAAAAATATACATATATATAACGAAAGATAAATAGATTGATTGATTCATTAAAAAAAAAATAAGAGAAAAGGAAAAAAGTCACAGAGATATAGATAAAATAGTCCTTCTCTTTTAGATCGATAAATTAAAAAAAAAAAAAATTGTGGACAGAAGGAAAAATTTTTCAATCTCTTATTGAAATTAATTTACATCTCGGCACCTTCAAACAAAATTTCACCTACTTCTTTTCTTTTGGCAACTTCATGGTTTGCTTCTGCAAGCATACAAAGTGGACTGATTGTAGAATTTTTATGTTAATTGGTTGAGCATAGGTCATTGATCCATTCCTGGTTACTAGGTCAAGGAGGGTAAAATAATCACTAACATAGTTTATTAATTAATTTATTTATTTTCTACGATGCATCTCTTATTGAGTTGAATTTAATTTTTACTATTTATTTATTTATTATACACAGGTTAGGACTTCAGATTTCATAAGTTTTCTTCATTAAAGAAACAAGCCCAACTCCCAAATTTTAAACTGCTAAATTCACTCCGATCCTCAAAAAACTTCTCTAGTTTTACATAAAAACGTAAAAATAAAATTTAAGAGACAGATTACTTTAGTGAATAAAAAAAAATTAAATATAAAAATAAAAAAAATTTTATATTATTTTAATTCATTGTATATACTTAATATTAAAATTATAATAAAATGTTAGTTCACCATCAAATAACTTCATTAATTATACTCTCTAAAAAAATAAATAATTAAACTTCTGACCTTTTTAAAAATAAAAAAAAATACCTATAGGATTGGCAATTGGGCTGGACTGGCTTGAGTTTGGCCCGTTTTGAAGGGCCGAGCTCGGTTCATTTTAAGGTTGGGCCGAGTTCGGACCCATTTTTTAAACCCGTTTTAATTACGGACCCAGATTGGACACCGATGAGTTTGGCTCGATAAAAGCCCGGCCCATTTAAAATCCCACTTTACTTTTAATTCCCGTCTTGACTCTCCTTCGCCATCCAAGACGAAACACACTGCCTTTTCCCAAAATTTTCCGAGCACCATTGTTCTTTTTGGTTGAAGATGGAGAATCTGAGAGTAGGGTCTTGCTTGGGTTTGCTGGTTATCACGATGATGAAGCCTAACAAACCCTAATAATTTCGAGAGAGTGTCTTTGGGATTGTGCGTCTCCACCATCGTTGCCATTTCGAGCCCAGAAATAAAGCCTACCAAAACCCTAACAATCCCAATAAGATTAGGGTTCTGTTAAGGTTTTATCATCTCTCTCTCTCTCTCTCTCTCTCTCTCATACACACACATCTACAATTTCGAGCCAGAAAGTTAATTCTCGTGAGGATGGTTTCGATGCAGTTGATGATGGCATACGATTGTGTGAAGATAATCGAACGACGGACTGCTTGGAAGCCAAAGGCTGAATCGAAGGCAATCGAAGGGTTAAACAGCCCTAGAGAAGGCGAACAGTGATGAGCAAATGAAGATAACATTAAATCCTTGTACCAGAGTTCAATCTTGCACGGTGAAGAGAAATCGAAAGTCCAACATAGGCGATTCAGTGGCAGAAGGTGCGATTCGTCTCTCTGCCTCTCTCTCTCTCTCTTGTTCAGGTTCGGGCTTGGCCCGAAATGGGCCCAAGACCGTTTTATTTTTTCAGGCCGAGCTCGAGTCAGAGTGTTTTGAAATTTCTAGAGTCAGGCCTGGGCTTGGGCCCAAAAAATTTTAAACAGGCCGAGCCCAAACTTTGCAAGGCCCGGCTCACAAAGTTCCATTGCCAGGCCTATATACCTATTTTCGTATGTATGTGATACTCCTTTACAACTTTCAAAAGTCACTACTTTTCTTTAATGGTATAGATGGGACCCTTCATTCAAATTTGTTCTCTTGCTATTTCCCAAAACAAGAAGAGAAAAGGGGTATTTTCTCTCTTAAATTATGTTTTTATTAAATTAGTGATAGGGAAATTTTCCCCCACATGATCAAATATGGTTTGCTAGCTTTAGCTATGGTGGGCATTTAATTAAGAGTCTATGGGATTATTAGTCATTTGTCTATTTCCCATTTCTAGACAAACAGACACATGCAAATGTCTTGCTAGGTTGAAGGAGCTATATACACAGGAAAGTCCCTCTGCTTTGCCCCTCAGAAATAGCTTAAGTGTTAGATTTTCTTTATTTTCATTTTTTCTTTCCTGATTCGACGCTGTTTGATTATATTTTCTTTTAAAAAAAAAAAAAGTCTCCTTGGTTTTAACCAATTATTCTCCTGGTTTTAATATACATAGGAAGTCGAGGGTGAATTCATGTGTCAATGTTCTAGAGACTGAATGCTGTCTGTTACAAAGTCAAAAGGGGACCAATGGCCCTTTTTCTTTTTTGGGTTATACCCATTTTCTCATTTGCTGTCCTTGAATGAAACTATTTAGATCCCATTATAATTTAGAAATGAAACCAATGTATTATGTATTTAATGGTAAAATACTAAACTCTTTTAATTAAGATATCGAATTTGAGTATTGAAAATAAAAAAAACAGATATTGAGAAAATCAGTTTTTAAATTAATCGAGTAATCCAAATACAAATTTATGAAAGAAAAAAAAAAGAATTTAGAAATGAAACAGCATGTCTTTTTAGGGATAAAATGTCAGGGCTAGATCCTCAGGGAAATGGAAATGCATTTTCTAAAAAGTTGACACTCTTAGTCATCACATGATACTTCTTTCAATGTTATCATGCGAGGAGAAAGAAAATATATCTCTTTGTCCCGATTATTAAAGATAAAAAATAATATAATAATATAAAATCCTAATAATATTGTAGTAAAATATATAATATTTTGAATTTATATAAAAATTTATTGTTACAAATATGAAAACAAACAACTTAAATATTTTAAAAACAAATCAATTATATATTTATTACAATACATAATATTTTTTAATAATTAATTTGATTTTGATATATAATACTTTCTAATGATATTCAATCAAGAGTTAGGTGACAAAAGTTATTGCAACTTTTTTTCCTTTTGTGCATTAGATGCATCTCAGATATTTTTCAATTTATGCATGAATTTAATGGTGTGTTATTTGTCTATAGTAGTTCTTTGGAAGAAAAAATATGAAGAAAAAGAAAGTAAAAATCTATTTTGTCAGATTTCAATCTGTCAGTCTGAAATAGAAGCCGAGAAAAATTCTAATTTCTCAATATGGGTAAGGCAGGGAAGATAAAAAAATAGGAATACGGAAAGTTTATCCAAAGTTTGGCTTGGTTATGGTATTCAAGACTAGTCAACCTATTACACATTTAATCCACATATTGAAATCCAGAAATGCCAATAATCTATAACTTAGACCGTCACCATTCTCTTTCTCTTAGATTCTCGAGTTTCTTTTATGTATTAAAATAAAAAAAAAAAGAAAAAGAAAACAAAGAATTAGGTTGTTAAGGTCTCAAATGCACATATCTTTTCTTGATCATACATCACTGTCAACTAAGTGTTTTTTTTTTTGTTTTTTTAAAGATAAATTAAACAAATCCGCAAAGTCAAGTATATTCAAAAATTTCATCTATCAATTTATGTGGGCCTCTCTATTGTCACCAGGAGAAGATGAAGAACTCTTTGAGGCAGCAAAAGGCAATGAAGTTGGAAGGAAAACCAAGCTTCCCGGTTGTGAATTTGTTGATGCTTGTCGATTGTTCAAGTAACTTGACGCACATCCAATGTTGCTTCCTTTAGGAGTTGAAGATGGGTGAGCAGTAGAATTGATGGCTTGAGTTGGCTCACCCCACTTCATTTTTTTTTTCCCCAAACTTTGTCTCTTCTCCACTTTGGTTTCCATGAACAACAGTACTCCCACTTCCATTGTTACTCATTATTGATGTGATGGCTGCAGCTAGAGCGGATTGGAAATTTGGATCCGATGTGATTGCTTTGGTTGCAGCTGCAATGGTATCAGGCAGATATTGTTGTCCATTGACCAGGCTACCATTCTTTTGCATGTAATTCTTGTAGAGATTTTCCTCGGCTTGTCTTGCCAAGTTGAAGGGAGTGGTGTAACTCTTGTTGTAGGGTTGAGTAGCAAAGGTAAGTATACCATTGCCCCATGAAACGGGCATTGAGTTGGTCTCTGAAGAAGAAAAGCTTAAACTTGTAGAGGACGCGAGCCTCTGAAATTGAGTGTTGAAGTTGGAAGGCAGTACTCTAGAAAAATGAGGTTGTGACGAAGATGATGAGGATGCAGTGAGGTCAAGAGTGATGGTTGGACATGAAGGGGAAGGCGCAAGTGAACAGGTAGGTAAGTAGTATGGTGGCCTTGATCTTGAGTTATCAGAGAGATAGAAGTTTAGATCATTGAGGCTAGTCGGGGCAGAGGTGGCTGTAGTACCCATAGGTGATTGGTGGAGGACTTGTCCGGAGGTGGTTGAGCCGGAGATGAGCATGGAAGCTGCTGCGGAGGTGGTGGAAGCCATAGCAGTGGCCGCGAGATGGAGTGAATGGTTGTGTGTTCCTTCATAGGTTGTGATCAATATGGACATGTCCTCGGCACATCTTTGCACCTATTTAAAAAGAAACAAAAAATGACAACTAAGTACAGCTTGAGAAAGAGTTGTTAATTGGATTCTATGAAAAACAATATTAACATTGTTGATTGTTAACGATATCAATAATAATGTATTTAAGACAGATGATTTTCAATCATCTGTTATTTATTCAATTGCCAATTTTTATTTACAATGGAGTTTAATTATGTTTTTGATTGATCTGATAGTTGGTTAACCACTGACAAATTAATAATTATAGATTTTCAATCATCTGTTATTTATTCAATTGCCAATTTTTATTTACAATGGAGTTTAATTATGTTTTTAATTGATCTGATAGTTGTTAACCACTGACAAATTAATAATTATAGATTTTCAATAATTGCCAATTTTTATTTACAATGGAGTTTAATTATGTTTTTAACTGATCTGATAGTTGTTAACCACTACAGTTTTTAATAATAATTCATATTTATTACATAAAAAGTACTTTTCTATGGTCTTATATCATATGCTTTTGTGTATACCTGTTTCCTCACGGGGCAGGATGGTGCAACTGTACAACGATAGTAAGCTCGGGGACAAGGATTTCCTTTTGCAATCTTTTGGCCATATTTCCTCCATTGGCATCCATCATTCATCTGAAATATGAACATATTACCTTGGGACAAGGTTGCTTAAAAACTATAAAAGCATTGGGATATAATTAGTACTATATTTACTAACCGTTGGTAAATCACATCGAGCCCTCACAGAAACTCTAGCCTTCTTAACAATGTGAGGTTGTTGAGAAACTTCTTCTTCTCCGGTGCTTCCCATTGTCTTTGGAATTTTATTAGGATGCCAAGTTTCATCCATCTCTTCCTTTGGTTGATCTTCGAAGCTTTTATCGGTGCTTGGAATTTGCATCGATTCAGATAGACTTGTCTTGGAGGCTTCAAATTTGCAGTCTAATGCAAGAGTTAAGCCTTCTTTAAGTTCCTCACTGTCAGTGTTTTTGCCAAGATTTTTGATCTTCTCATCCTTCTTGGATTGATCACTAGAGCTTCTTCCCAAGCTAAGGGAGATGAGCTCGGATTCTTCCATTTTGGATTGGTTGTCTGCATGAGCTGCAGGTGGAGACCCCTTAGCTTCTTGCTTGACAATGTCATAGAATTGCATTTGGAGCTTTTGGTAGTCCTTCATTGTGCGTTCCAAGTGCATCTTCAACCTTTGATTCTCTTCTCTCACCTCACCTATTTCAGCTTTGGTAGATTCAAGCTTTTCATCCTATTACAAAAAAGAAAAAAAAATAATTTTAAGAATTGATCCAGTATTTGAAAACATAATCGGCTTATTTTTTCTTAATACTATTACTCTTTTGTTGTCTAAATTTATTATACTCAATCATGTTTTAAATATTAGTTGCAAACGATAAAATATTTTAAGCCGTATATATGATTAAGAGATATTAGATTTATTGTTTATATCTCGATAATTCATGAATGCAGGTAGCACTATTCTTAATGTGCAACTCAAATATAATATAGACCAAAAATATATAATCTACCTTTTCCTTTTGAGTTGAGGAAGATCCTCTAGGGTTGGGCTTTTTGGGTGAGTTTTCCCTCTTGGTAATGACTATGCCCTATTTCATTGAACAATTAAAAAAAAAAAAATACACAAGGTCAGAATATAATAGAACAAACTTTTGTAGATTGGATCAAAGCAATAGATTGCCATTCATCAATATTTAAGTTGGCATTCATGAGAGTATGGACATGTGTCACATGAAGGATTCAACTTACAAGGTTATTTTATATGAATATTTCCCCTAAACCAAAAAAAAATAAAAAACAAATAATAATCAATATATGTTTTGGGTGTTCATCAATCCATATGAATTGGGAATTGTGCATCTGCCTGAAAAACTTGTGGTCTTTACAAGTCAATTAGTCACTTTACAGCACATGATAGGGCCAAAAAAATTGTAAAGCCATGATTAAGATTATTTACGAACACATTATCAAATTGTACTACTTTAACTACCTATCGAAATGCTCGATCGAGACGTTTAGGGAAAAGAAAATGGTAAGTGGAGCTACAGTTCTTTGACGCCCGTCTAACATCAAAGATTCATATAATTGATTGACCATCCTAAAATTTTCATGAATTAATTGTCACTTAAGGAAACAAGGTTTTAAAAAATATCCAGAGATTCTAGATTTTTTTTTTTTTGAATAAAATTGTGAAATCAGACTGAAATTTTAGAAAAATTTTAGATGAAAGGTCATTTAAAATATCTTTAAACACTTATCTTTCTTTTGTGGTTTGAGATCATTTTTATTGAAGATGTTACATCAAAGTCACAATGTTTTATAGCGTCTTTAAAAGCAAAGAGAGGAAAAAGGCTTCTGCAAGATGCTGTGTTCAATAGGTAGAGGGGATAAAAGAGAGAAAGGACTCTAGAGACCTGTAGAGAGAGAGAGAGAGAGATGAAACATGGGCTGTGGACCTGCTTGAAGATGCCTTTGATATAAGACCATCCTCATAAGTAGTCCTTCCATAAAACAAATGATTTGTGTTCTTTTATGATTTTCTACAAGTTGACAAGCTTAAGAGGGATCAATCTATGATATTTCAAAGTTTCTTCGATTTAAACTCAACCACATCGATCCAAAAAGTATGAACTTTAACCTTATATGAAACTAAGGTTGAAGAAGCCTCTCGTCGCCTTACCAAAGGAAAAAATTATGGAAAAAATTGAAAAAAAAGAATCAGAATGTTTTCTTCACCTTAGAGATCTCATCTTTGCGTGTAGCATCATCCTTGTCAACGGATTCAACCCTCCCCTGTTCCTTGACTAGATGATCTCCATAACTAGATATCCTAAAAGCAGCATCCATGTGTAGAAAAGCTTATGAAGAAAAATCCTTTGTTTTCTCTTTGTTATTCTCTCTCTCTCTCTCTCTTCCTTCTAATCTTGTGGGTGGAGTCCTCAATTGCACTTCTACTCTTGTTTATAAAGGGAAAAGCCTGCAGTATTTGACTGGCTTAATTAAACAAAAGTTTTCAAACAAAGGCCATCCTGATCATCTCCACCAATCAAACACAGCATATACCCAAAATTGTCAACACCCCAATTGAACTCCAACTTGGCCTATCTATCTTAATTACTTGCAAACACACACACATACTTTTGTATATATTCTTTTTTCAAAGACACATATTATATATGAGTGGAAGAATTCAACTTCAACCTTAAGGACAACTCTAACATATACACGAAACACAGAGAGAGAGAGAGACAGAGAGAGGTTGAAGCCGCAATCACCGGTCCCACCGGGGTTAGACCACTGGGGTTGAAGTTTCGTACATTTTAACGAAAGTCGCATGTGGGCACCGGTTACTTGGTCAAACATTTCCAACCGTAGGATATTAACTCCGGTGACCGGAGTTTAAATGCCCTGGATCATGTGTTAGGGTTTTGCCAGATTCAGGTCAAACAAAGGTTTAGTTTAGTACTAGAATCATTTAATGCATATGTTTTGCCAAATTTTTAAGGATTGACATTTTCAGGGTTTCGTCGGATTCCAGTCAAACAAGGGTTTCCCTCGTAGTGTTGTTTTGAATTTGCCAAAAAGGTTAAGGGATTGACATTTTCATGGATATGTCTACCATACTCGTGCACATATACACCTTAGTTTCCTTGATGATTCCCTTGCATGCAGAAATTTCAAAATTCTTCCCCTCTTAATTCTTTTCTTGATCTCAAAGTCTTTAAAGAAACCCACAACTTTCGGTATGAACTCCATAGACCCGCTAGTTAGATTGGACTTCATTATGAAAATTCAGAAGCAAACCCCATTGGGCCAACAATGTTTTTTAAGAATTTTTCAAAATTCCAAACCCTAAAATGTCAAACATGCTTAGTGAGAAGGATGATGTTTAATTTGATTTATGAGTTGAACTTTTTTTTTTTTTTTTTAATAATTTGTGGGTTGAGCTTCAACATCATTAAATTTATCAAACTTGACTATGTATTGCCTTGTATTATCAAACCCTAGTTTTATATTTTGAGTTTTTTATCAGGTTAAAGTTGAATCCTCTATCATTATCATAACCTAGCTTTGCTAAGAGTATTGAATTAGAGCCTCCGTAAGAACTTGGTCATTTTTTATAGCATAATACCTGCAGATTTTGTTTAAGAAAATGCTTTTTATCGGAACCATTTTCGCCTACCATGAAATCAGACATGATCTTTTAAATTTATATTTGTTTTATTACGTATTTTTCAATGTAGTAGTATTAATTGTTGCATATGAATATATATACATATTATAAATTATTAGTATCAGATAATCATGACTGAATCGATTAAATTTGATTTGAGACAAGTGAGACTGTAGCAAAACTTTCTCGTTATTTATTTTTATCATATACAAAATTCAAATACGATACCTTATTTAAGGGGTATGGGTGACAAACTATTGAACCAACTAACATTGATGAATGCATATGAAGATAATAAAATATAAGTAATTATTTTTTATCAATATGATAGGCTAAAAGAAATTATATTTCTCAGAGGAATTAGTTGGACGTTTTTGCAGGAAAAAAGAACAAGTCGTAATTTGACTATACTAGTTTTGAACCGTACAAACATGAACTCTTTTTTTTTTTTTTTGGGGGGGGGGGGGGAAACTCAAATGTTTTGAAAATGTATGTTTTTCACCTCCCAACCATATCCTGACATTTGACATGGTGCTCATCAACTTGGCAACTTGCATGTCCAAATCTCTCTCTCTCTCACGAAACAAGAAATGCATTTTTTATCTTTATTTGTTTGGGGGAGAAACAGCAAGTACTACTTAGCTTCTAACTATGCATTGTTTGACAATCATTTTTTTTTTGGGCCAAAACTTCAAATGAGTCATTACTTTAATATACGTTTCAATGCCTCCAAAACATTTAACAATGAGATCTATCAACCCCATAAATGAACAAAATAAGAATTTTTGTTACTTTAAAGATCACATACAACCCATCTGACCTATTTTTCTTTTTATCTTTTTCCCAGCAAAAAAGAAGGCATTAGAGAGAGTGAAGAATTCATTGGGAAATCAAATATGAATTTTGTTTTGAAATTTTCAGTTTGAAGAGTTAAATTTAAGGAAAAATTATCGTTGAAAGATAAGAGAAATCAAAACCTAAACTTAAAATATCAGTTATTATTAGAAATTTTATGAATTTTAACTATAAAAGAATAAAAATGACGAAAAATGTTATTTTATAATTTGGTCATTCGAAGTTCTCCCCAAAAACTATGTGGAGAGACTCCATTAAGTACCGTAATATCACCCACTTATTGTGCATATTGAAACATGTTCTACCCAATAGACTATAGTTAACTGATATTATTCCCTTCTTCTTAAAATATCGAGCTCGAGTTTCTAAGTGGGAATAATTAATTGCAATTAATGTTTAGAGTTTCATTAAAACTAGATAAGTTTAGAAAATTATTTGTAGTTTTTAAGCCCTTTTCTTGTGATTCTAAAATCAAGAGAAGACGGTATTATTCCATTTGCATTAAAGATTTTTAAAAGGTAAATAATATTTACGATTAAAATTTTTAAAAGGTAAAATTTTCTTGTGGCACCTCTCCTCTCTCTCTTATAATAGGCTCGGTTTCGAGTTTCAATATAAACTAAAAAAAAGATTTAAAATTTTAAATTATTATTAATAAAACTAATAAAATAGTCTCACTCTCCCTTCGCTTTGCTTGACCTCAGATGTAGCCATCTGTATCTCCTTATAGTTTATTGATATGAAATTGGCAAAAATGGATTTTTGTGAGACGTATGGTTTCCTTTGGTTATGACATAGCCTCAGACATAACTTAATAAACTCTTTGGATATTTTCATAAAATTCAAAAATTATAATTCTATAATCTCAAGAACAATATTCTTATAAAATTCCTTTCCTTAGCCCCCATAAGATCAGAAAATTATAAAAAAATGCAATGTGGAAATTCATAATCTCGAGGACAAAACTTCGGATTTAGTTCTTGTTAGTAGAAGTGAAAGAAGTTATGCTCGCATTTGAATTTAAAATTTAGGAGAGATTTAGTAAGAAGGTATGAAAATAAGAAATAGAAATGAAACCAAAAGATAATATTTGGATTAATATTATAAAAATGAATATTTTGGATTCATATCCAAAAATCTAGAAATTTATAAAATCCAAGTAAATTGGTAAGTTTTGTTGAAAACCTATGTCTGATTCCCAAATACCTATTATTCTCACATTTATGCAAAATTACTCATTATTCTCTACTCTAATACTTCCATTTTTTAATAAAATTTTCATTGTTAAATTATTTTTTTTAATAAAATTATCCGTTACTCATATATATATAATTAAACAAATAAAAAATATAAAATTTTCATTATTAAGTTATTTTTTTTTTAATTTTTGAAAAGAATATAAAATTTTCTTAATGAATTCATATAATATTTATTTTTCATTATAAAATTACTCATTACCCATTACTAATATAATTTTTTTTAATAAAATTACCCATTACTCATATCTTTATATAACAAAACAAATGAAAAAAATATAAAATTGTCATTATTAAGTTATTATTTTTTTTAATTTTTGAAAAAGATATAAAATTTACTTGATGAACTCATAAAATATTTATTTTTTATTATAAAATTATTCATTACCTATTATTCATATAATTTTTTTTAATAAAACTACCAATTACTCATATATATATATATATAATTAAACAAATGAAAAAATATAAAATTCTTTGCTTGATGAACTCATATAATATTTATTTATGTCATTATAAAATTACCCATTATTCATAAAATTGTTATTATAAAATTATCCGTTACTTATATATATATATATATATATATATATATATATAAACTAAACAAATGAAAAAATATAAAATTTTAATTATTAAGTTACTTTCCTTTTTTCATTATTTTTGAAAAGGATATAAGGTTTATTTGATAAATTCATATAATATTTATTTTTTAAGTAAAATTAATTTCATATAATATTTTAAAACAGTTTATTTTAAATTATTCGTAATTTTTATTATATATTGGAATAAAAATAAAATTAAAAAATTATTAATTTTTATTCTAAAAAAATAGCTAACCAAACATCATTTATGGTAATAATATTCATTCTAGTGTATTGAACCAAACAGATGAATTAAAATAATTCTGTCTATTTTGAATTCAAAAAATATGATTTTGATTTTCAAAATTGAACCAAATGCCCTCTTAAAAGTTAAAATTTAAATAACAAAACAGATTAGAGGAACGGTTGAGAGGAGTCAATCATTCCCCCTCCATTCTCCTTTTAATTTTCCAAGTATGGAAAAATTGTGAATATATGTGAGAGTTTATAAGGATGAGAATTCTCTGAAAATATAAGAAACACAATTTGAGCACTAAATCATTCAAATTTTGAGATCATGTTGTGATAAAAGTATCGATTCGATTGTTCATAATTAATATCATGATTGATATGTGATATTTGAGTGAAAATTGATACGGTTTCATTTTATTTTAGTAGAATAAATTTGAGTTTCATTTTATTTTAGTAGAATAAATCCAACAAGAAGAGGATATGGTTAGAGATGGGCCATAATCATTGTCTGTGGTTGGACAGAACTGGTCGTCCTTTGCAGGCACAGTTCATCAGCCACACCTCATGAGTAGTGCTAATTGTACCCCAAAACCTATTTTTCCTTCAAAATTTCTATTTTAGCTTAATCATTTATTTTGTAAACATACCAAATTTATTATGAAGTACCCAGTTTAAATAGATTATTACCATTCATTTACCTTCGTGGAACTTACTTTTTTTTTGCCTCTCGAAATCAAATGAAAAATAAATTTAATTTATTTGAAATAAATTGAACTAAATAATTCATTTAAAAATAAAATAAAAAGTAAATTAATTTTTAAAAATTACAATTTACTTAATTACTCTAGATTTTTCTCTATATAGAAATAACACTACAAAATATAAAGTTTTTCCACAATCCTTTCCTAACGTTTAATATTTCATTGCAAATATTTTTCTATTTCTGACGTTTATTGTCAAAAATGTCAGAAAAATAAATTTTTTCCAACATTTAAGGGTAAAAAAATATCAGAAAAAGTAATTATCATGAAAACTGAAACTGGCGAAAATCTAGAAACGTTAGGAAAGATTAAACACATGTGTCAACGTTTTTACTTAAAAACGATGACATATTCCTGACATTTTCAAGTAAAACGTCAGGAATGTCTTTTAAGAAGCCCTAGCCCCTCTGTTCTCTCTTCTCCTCCTCTCCCGCTTTGTGTAGTCACCATTGGCGCTGAAGGTGAAGCTCGTTGGCCAACCAGAATTGAGAACAAAGGATAGTATAATCTTATTTTCTTTTCTCTCTTTTTCCTCTCCAGCTAATATATAATCTTATGAACAGCACACACAAAACAAGAAGGGTAAAATAATCACTAACATAGTTTATTTATTTATTTATTTATTTTTTTCGATGCATCTCTTATTGAGTTGAATTAAATTTTTACTATTTATTTATTTCTTATACACAAAGTTAGCTCTTTAGATTTCATAAGTTTTCTTCATTAAAGAAATGGGACCCTTCATCCAAATTCGTTCTCTTGCTATTTCCCAAAACAAGAAGAGAAAAGGGGCATTTTCTCTCTTAAATTAAGTTTTTAATAAATTAATGATAGGGAAATTTTCCCCCACATGATCAAATATGGTTTGCCAGCTTTAGCTATGGTGGGCATTTAATTAAGAGTCTATGGGATTATTAGTCATTTGCCTCTTTCCCATTTCTAGACTAACAGACACATGCATGTGTCTTGTCAGATTAAAGGAGCCAAGCCAAAGGCCATAGCCGTTTTACTTTTTTGAGTTTTACCCATTTTCTCATTTGTTGTCATTGAATCAAACAATTTCGACCCCATTATAATTTAGAAACAAAACCAACGTATCTTGTATTTAGTGAGAAAATATTAAATTTTTTTTAATCAAAAGCTTTAATTTGAGTATTAAAAATAAAAATATAGATATTAAAAAAATCAAATTTTAAATTAATTGAGTAATCCAAATATTAAAAATAAAATTTAGAAACAAATCAGCTTGTCATTTTAGGGATAAAATGTCGGGGCTAGATCCTCAGGAAAATGGAAATGCATTTTCTAATGAGTTAACACCCTTGGTTATCACATGATACTACTTTCAATGTTATCATGCCAGGAGAAAGAAAACATATTTGTCCCTCAGGATAGCTTAAGCTATAGAGCCTCCACTTTTATCCTTATTTTCCTGATTTGATTTTTTTTGATTGTATCTTCTTGTACCAAAAAAAAAAAAAAGAAAAAGGAAATATATCTCTTTTTCATGATTATCAAAGATGAAAAATAATATAATAACATAAAATCTTAATAATGTATTATTTTAGTAAAATATTATAATAATTTGGATTTATACAAAAATTTATTGTTACAAATATGAAAATAAAAAACTTAAATATTTTCAAAATCAAATCACTTATTGATTTATTCTAATACATAATATTTCTTAATAATTAATTTGATTTTGATATTTAATATTTTCTAACAATGATATTTGATCATGATTTGGGTGACAAAAGTTATTGCAACTTTTTTCCTTTTTTGCATTAGATGCACCTCAGATATTTTTCAATTTATGCATGAATTTAATGGTGTGTCATTTGTCTATAGTAGCTCTTTGGAAGAAAAACTATGGAGAAAAAGATAATAAAATTCTATTTTGTCAGATTTCAACCAGTCAGTCTAAAATAGAAGCCGAGAAAAATTCTAATTTCTCAATATGGATAAGGCAGGGAAGATAAAAAAATAGGAATGCATAAACACTACAAAAAAATTGATCTTTAGTAATCAGAAATTTTGTGACGATTAAAATTCCGGTCAGTAATAGTAGCTTTTGGAGACAAAAAAAAAAAAAAAAAATTCGTCACTATATTTTGGTCATCATGTAAATTTTAGTGATGAATATAAAAAAATAGTCACTAAATGATATGGCGGGAAAAAGTCCGTAAATTTGAGCATCATTAGTGACCAAATTTGGTGACAACAATTTTTTTGGTCATTCAAATTTGGTCAAATGACACTACAAAAAAAGGCCTTTGGTGATGACTTTTTTTGTGACTAAACTTGTGGTCAATTCTTGCAATTTTTAGTGACGACAATGGTCGTCATTAAATATGTATGATTGTCTTCACTAAAAGGGTTGTAGTAATCCCACATCAAATAACAAAACAAAATTCAAGGTACATATAAGTATCTTTGAAGCAATAACAATTGGACGGTCTAAAAACTGGCCCAACTACACCGTTAGGCCTCGACCCAGTTTGATCCGAAGACCGCCCAATCGCATCGCCGGTCCAAGCTGTCGATGTCGATGGTGGCTGCCAGTGGTTCACATAGGACCGCCAGCCGTAGGCGTCGGCAGGACCACCAGATTCTGACACCAGCGAGACCGCCAGATTCTGGCACCAGCAGTTGCGGCAGGCTGGATGCCAACATCGGCGGCCATAGCCAGCTGGCCGCCGGTGGCCGTCGGTAGTGGTCCTTGCTGCCGGCGACCGTCGGTAGTGGTCCTTGCCTCCGATGGTTTTTGGCAGTTTTAGTTGACCATTGGTCCCTTTTAGTGACTACTTTTTTGGTTACCAAATGTCATCACTAAATATGTTGACCAAGTTATTTTTAGTGACCACTTGTACTTTTAGTGACCAACTCGGTGATGACTTTTTTTTTCACTAATTTGGTGACGAAAAAAATTTTGATCACTAAAATCGACTCTTTAGTGACGATTTTTTGCATTCCGTCACCAATGACCTTTAGTGACGAAGTTTTGGTGACTGCTAAGTGATGATATTTTTATGATCATTAATATGATTTAGTGACGATATTTGGACATTTAGTGACCAAAATGCTTCTGTCACTAAAGGCCATTTTTTTACAGTGAAAGTTTATCCAAAGTTTGGCTTGGTTATGGTATTCAAGACTAGTCAACTTATTACACAATTAATCCACATAATGAAATCCAGAAATACCAATAAGCTATAACTCAAACGGACACCATTTTCTTCCTTTTAGATTCTTTGAGTTTGAGTTTCTTTTATGTATTAAAATGAAAAAAATAAAAATAAAAAGAAAACAAAGAATTAGGTTGTTAACAGTCTCAAATGCGTATATCTTTTCTTGATCATACATCACTATTAACCAAGTTATTTATTTTTGTTTTTTAAGGTAAATTAAACAAATCCACATGGTCAAGTATATTCAAATATTTCATGATCTATCAGTTTATATGGGCCTCTCTATTGTCACCGGGAGAAGATGAAGAACTCTTTGAGGCAGCAAAAGGCCATAAAGTTGGAAGGAAAACCAAGTTTCCCGGTTGCGAATTTGTCGATGCTTGTCAATTATTCAAGTAACTTGACGCACATCCAATGTTGTTTCCTTTAGGTGTTGAAGATGGGTAAGCAGTAGAATTGATGGCTTGAGTTGGCTCACCCCACTTCATTTTTAGTCCAAAATTTGTCTCTCCTCCACTTTGGTTTCCATGAACAACAGTACTCCCACTTCCATTGTTACTCATTACTGATCTGAGGGCTGCAGCTAGAGCGGATTGGAAATTTAGATCCGATGTGATTGCTTTGGTTGCAGCTGCAATGGTATCAGGCAGATATTGTTGTCCATTGACCAGGCTACCATTCTTTTGCATGTAATTCTTGTAGAAATTTTCCTCGGCTTGTCTTGCCAAGTTGAAGGGAGTGGCGTAACTCTTGTTGTAGGGTTGAGTTGCAGAGGTAAGTATTCGATTGCCCCATGAAACAGGCAATGAGTTGGTCTCTAAAGAAGAAAAGCTTAAACTTGTAGAGGACATGAGCCTTTGAGATTGAGAGTTGAAGTTGGAAGGCAATACTCCAGAAAAATGAGGTTGTGACAAAGATGATGACGATGTAGTGAGGTCAAGAGTGATGGTTGGACATGAAGGGGAAGGCGCAAGTGAAGAGCTAGGTAAGTAGTATGGTGGCCTTGATCTTGAGTTATTAGAGAGATAGAAGTTTAGACCATTGAGGCTTGTTGGGGAAGAGGTGGCTGTACTACTTATAGGTGATGGGTAGAGGACTTGTCCAGAGGTGGTTGAGCCGGAGATGAGCATGGAAGCTGCTGCGGAGGTGGTGGAAGCCATTGCAGTGGCGGCGAGAGGGAGTGGATGGTTGTGCGTTCCTTCATAGGTTGTGATCAATATGGACATGTCCTCAGGGCATCTTTGCACCTATTTAGAAAGAAACAAAAAATGATAACTAAGTATAGCTTGAGAAAGAGTTGTTAATTGGATTCTATGAAAAACAATATTAACATTGTTGATTGTTAACGATATCAATAATAATGTATTTAAGACAAATTAATAATCACAAATTTTCAATCTGAAATAATAATTCAAATTTATTATATAAAAAGTATTTTTCTATAAAAAATTCATTGAAATAGAATTCGTAGGGTCATTTGCTTTTGTGTGTACCTGTTTCCTCACAGGGCATGATGGTGCAACTGTGCAACGATAGTAGGCTCGGGGACAAGGATTTCCTTTTGCAATCTTCTGGCCATATTTCCTCCATTGGCATCCATCATTCATCTGAAATTTGAGCATATTACATTAATTGGTACAAGGTTGTTGAGAAACTATAAAAGCATCGGGATATAATTAGTACTATATTTTACTAACCGTTGGTAAATCACATCTAGCCTTCACAGAAACTCTAGCCTTCTCAACAATGTGAGGTTGTTGAGAAACTTCTTCTTCTCTGGTGCTTCCTAGTGTCTTTGGAATTTTATTAGGACGCCAAGTTTCATCCATCTCTTCCTTTGGTTGATCTTCGAAGCTATTATCAGTGCTTGAAATTTGCATCGATTCAAATCGACTTGTCTTGGAGGCTTCAAATTTGCAGTCTAATGCAAGAGTTAAGCCTTCCTTAAGTTCTTCATTCTTAGTGTCTTTGCTGAGATTTTTGATCTTCTCATCCTTCTTGGATTGATCACTAGAGCTTCTTCCCAAGCTTAGGGAGATGAGCACCGATTCTTCCATTTCGAATTGATTGTCTACATGAGCTGCAGGTGGAGACCCCTTAGCTTCTTGCTTGACAATGTCATAGAATTGCATTTGGAGCTTTTGGTAGTCCTTCATAATGCGTTCCTGGTGCATCTTCAACCTTTGATTCTCTTCTCTCACCTCACCCATTTCAGCTTTGGTTGATTCAAGCTTTTCATCCTATTACAAAAAAGAAAAAAACTAATTTTAAGAATTGATCCGGTATTTGAAAAGGTAATTGGCTTCTTTTTTCTTAATAGTATTTTGCCTTTTTGTTGTCAAAATTTATTGATACTAGTCATATTATAAATATTAGTTGTAGTTGTAAAATATTTTAAGTCATATGATATGTTTAAGAGATATTAGATTTATTTATTTTATCTCGAAAACTCATGAACGTAGATAGAACTATTCTTGATATGTGACACTAGGGTTGGGCTCTCTGGGTGAGTTTTCCTTCTTGGTAATGACTATGCCCTATTTCATTGAACAATAAAAAATTCACAAGGTCAGAATATAATAGAACAAACTTTTGTAGATTGGATCAAAGCCATAGATTGACATTCATCAATATTTAAATTGACATTCATGAGAAAATGGAAATGTGTCACATGAAGGATTCAACTTACAAGGTTATTTTATATGAATATTCCCCCTAAACCAAGAAAACAAATAGTAATCTATATATGTTTTTGGTGTTCATCAATCCATATGAATTGGGAATATTCCTGAAAAATCTGTGGTTTTTACAAGTCAATCAGTAACTTTTCAGCACATGATAGGGTCAAAAAAATGTAAAGCCATGATTAAGATTAAATAGGAATACATTATCAAATTTTACTACCTCAACTGGAACACTACTGGAAAAAGAATTTTCAACGACGGAAATTAGTGACGGAAAAAAATCCATCACTAATTTTTCCGTTACTAAAATTAGCAACGGAAATTTTTCGTCGTTAAATCCGTCGTTAAAGTTTTTTCGGACAAATTAGCGACGAATTTAATGACAGAAAATTTCCATCACTAATTTTTCCGTCTTTAATCCGTCGCTAAAACTTAAATTTTTTTTTTTGTTTTTGTTAAATATAATTTTTTTTTTGTTTTTATTAAATATGATTTGTATTTTTATTAAATATAATTGTGTCTTTTTATTAAATATAATTTTTTTATTAAATATAATTTTATGTTTTATTAAATATAATTTTGTATTTTTATTAAATATAATTTTATATTTTTATTAAATATAATTTTATTTTTTTGTTAAATATAATTTTGTATTTTTATTAAATATAATTTTATTTTTAAATATAATTTTGTATTTTAATTAAATATAATTTTGTATTTTTATTAAATATAATTTTGTATTTTTATTAAATATAATTTTATTTTTTTATTAAATATAATTTTATATTTTTTTAAATATAATTTTGAATTTTTATTAAATATAATTTTAATTTTTTTTGTTAAATATAATTTTTTGTTTTTATTAAATATAATTTTGTATTTTTATTAAATATAATTTTGTGTTTTTATTAAATATAATTTTTATTTTAATTAAAAATAATTTTATTTTTATTAAATATAATTTTGTATTTTTATTAAATATAATTTTGTATTTTTATTAGATATAATTTTTTGTTTTTTAAATATAATTTTATGTTTTTATTAAATAAAATTTTATATTTTTATTAAATAAGGGTACTGTATTTTTAATATTGAGACTTATAAATTATGTATAGAAGTAGAAAAAAATAAACTAATAACACAAATGTAATGGTGACATAGTGGTTAAGACTCTCAAGTTCCTTTTTTCACACCCGGGTGGGAGCATATTTTCAACACCTTTAGGCGCGGGCGGGCCGGGATCCAGACGGGGTGCAAGCGGGTCGGGCGGGCGGCTTTGGGTATTTGGGTTTGCTCTTACTTACTTTAGCGAAAGATTAGCGACGGAAATTTTCCGTCGCTAACCTGTCGGTGATTTGAAAATCCTAAAACAAAATTAGCGACGGAATTTTCTGTCACTAACAAATCCATCGCTAATCCATCGGTAATTAGAGACGGATTAGCAATGAAAAAATTCCGTCGCTAAAAAATCTATCGCTGATCTTTCGTTAAAATTAGTGAAGTGATTTTTAACGACGAAAAATCAGCGAAGCGATAGAAAAATCCATCGTTGAAAAGGAAAAAATCCGTTTTTCTAGTAGTGGAAAACGCTTGATCGAGACGTCTAAGGAAAAAGGAATGATAAGTGAAGTTATAATTCATTGGCACACGTCTTAACACTGGAGATCCGTAAATTGATTGACCATCCTAAAATGTTCATGAATCAATTGTCACTTAAGGAAACATAATTGTCATTTAGAAACATGGTTTTAAAAAATATCAGGATATTCTAATATTTTTTGAATAAGATTGTGAAATCAGACTGAGATTTTAGAAAAATTTTAGATCAAAGGTCATTTAAAATATCTTTGAACACTTATCTTCATTTTGTGGTTTGAGATCATTTTTATTGAAGATGTTACATCAGAGTCACAATGTTTTACGGCATCTTTTAAAGCAAAGAGAGGAAAAAGGCTTCTGTAAGATGCTGTGTTAGATGAGAAGAGGGGATAAAAGAGACAAAGGACTCTAGAGACCTGTAGAGAGAGAGAGAGAGATGAAACATGGGCCGTGGACCTGCTTGAAGATGCCTTTGATATATGACCATCTTCACTAGTGGTCCTTCCATAAAACAAATGATTTATGTGTTCTTTTGTGATTTTCTACGAGTTGACAAGCTTAAGAGGGATCAATCTATGTGTTCTTTTATAATTTACAAAGGCCCTTCGATATAAACTCAACCATATCGATCCAAAAAGTATAAAACTTTAATCTTATATGAAACTAAGGTTGAAGTAGCCTCTCGTCGCCTTACCAAAGGAAAAAGGTTACTATAATTAAAGAAGGGAAACTATTATGTATAATCACATAATAATCCATAAAATCATGAAAAAAATCGAAAAACAAAATCAGAATGTTTTCTTCACCTTAGAGATCTCATCTTTGCATGTAGCATCATCCTTGTCAACGGATTCAACCCTCCCCTGTTCCTTGACTAGATGATCTCCATAACTAGATATCCTTAAAGCAGCATCCATGTGTAGAAAAGCTTATGAAGAAAATTATATCCTTTGTTTTCCTTCTGTTTTTTTTTCTCTCTCTCTCTCTCTCTCTCCTAATCTTGTGGGTGGAGTCCTCAATTGCACCTCCACTCTTGTATATAAAGGGAAAAGCCTGCAGTATTTGACTCGCTTAATTAAACAAAAGTTTTCAAACAAAGGCCATCCTGATCATCTCCACCAATCAAACACAGCATATACCCAAAATTGTCAACACCCCATTTGAACTCCAACTTGGTCCATCTATCTTACATGCAAACACACATACATACTTTTATATATATTGTTTTGTCAAAGACATATTATATATGAGTGGAAGAATTCAACTTCAACCTTAATGACAACTCTAACATATTCACGAAACACGGAGAGAGAGAGTGACAGAGAGAGGTTGAAGCCGCAATCACCGGTCCCACCGGGGTTAGAACACTGGGGTTGAAGTTTCGTACATTTTAACAGAGGTCACATGGGGGCACCGGTCATTTGGTCAAACATTTCCAACCGGTTTATTAACTCCGGTGACCGGAGTTATAAATGCGCTGAATCATGTCTTAGGTTTTTTGCCAGATTCAGGTCAAACTAAGGTTTAGTTTAGTACTAGAAGCTTTTATGAACATGTTTTGCCAAATTTGTAAGGATTGACATTTTTGGGGTTTTATCGGATTCCAGTCAAACGAGTTTCAAACGTACGTTTTGTTTTGAATTTGCCTAAAAACGTTTAAGGATTGACATTTTCATGATACATCTACCATACCCATGCATAGATACACCTTAGTTTCCTTGATGATTCTCATGCATGCAGAAGCTTCAAAATTCTTCCTTAATTCTTTGCTTCATCTCAAAGTCTTCAAAGAAACCCGTAACTTTTGGTGTGAATTCCATAGGCCCTGTCACGCCCCGATCCTTGGATCGAGTACGCAATAATCGTCGCGTTATCTCAGTATACGGGCAGAACCTCCCCATAGATCGGGACTCCGTAAAACTACATTACTGAACATTAAATCCTCTAATACACAAATCCATCAAAGATAAGAAAAATCAAGAAACAATACACATGCAAAGGACCAATCCTCGGCACACAACCGGGGGAGGGGTTCCTGTACTTGCATGCATGCAATGTGCCCATCCTAGCCAACCAGAATTCTCAGTACAAATAAAGCATTCAAAATAAAAGAAATCTCAAATCATAGTCGCAGGATTTTACTAATACTTGCATAAAGAAAACAAGTTAGCATCAGTAAAATCCAATCGATATGAGATGTACAAAACTTCACAAATTTAAAAGAAAGTATCGAAACTCAGAATTACAATTCAAGTGTTCCAGTACAAGATAAAACATTTTCCAAAAACAGTTAAATCAAAAAAATAAAGTCTCAAATCATAATCGTCGGATTTTATCAATATTTGCTGAAAAACTCAACCACTATCAGTAAAATCCGTACGATATGAGATGTACAGAACTTTCTTTCCATGGTTCTATGAACTACAATTCTCAAAAATTATACATTGTTAGATACCTATACAAATCAGCAAAAATCATTCGCAAACTAAGTATCCTCTAAAAATATGGAAAGAGGGGTGAGTATTGTGGATAATCAGTGAGTGGAGTGCAATGGTGTGATTGTATCCATAAATGAGAGGTGAATGTGGGGCAGTCAAAACATATCTCATAAACAATACTTTATATATGTAAAAATATTTCAATAACTTAAACCATTATCAAAACATACATCCACATTAATCATTCTTTCAGAAAATCATGGGGTCCCATCGAAAATACTCCCGTCTTAGGCTGGCCGAACCCAGACGAAAGCCCGCCAAGCGTTTTTCAATTCAATGTTTCAAAACATATCCCATTCTTTGGCGTTGGCTCGTACCTCACCGGGTTATAAACTAGATATAGTACGATTTCGGCAGAGGGAGGGACGTCTAATTCCCCCGCACATCCAACCCCAACCATGCCACCCCATCAGGTCGCTCCGTAGTGGGAATGACTATAGCCATTAATAACCAGCACCCTTCATTTCTCAAACATGTCATTTATTAAATCATGTGCCATAATTTCTAACAAATAATCATCAATTTCATATCATAGCAATTCATAAAGTAATATCAAATAACATATGGCACATATGCATTCATAAATACAGTGGATGCATTCATACTTCACAATCTAGTTCAAACATCCCACAATCACAAAACAATTTATATAAAACATGTAAAAATCTTTCAAAATCATTTACAAAACAATTTTAAAACAAGTTACTCATTTAGGAATACAATGAATCGTCTACTCACCTCTAGAGAGGGTATTCACTCTCTATTTATCAATCTAATTCAAATTGATTCCTTTCAAGTCTCCAAAAGATTTACCTAACCAATCATCACAATTATCATCAAACAAAATCCCATTAAAGGGTTTTCAAATTGTTACTAATTTAATATAGCCATAATTTGCACATCCACAAAGTCTAGACTCTCATTTCATCAATCTAAGATTATTTGTCTCTCTAATGAACTTTCATTCCCTATATTTCTAATTTGTCCAATTTTCTTCTGAATTTACATAATCATAATATTTTTCATACATATTTCAAATTAAACTCTAGAGAAACTGTTCTATTTGACCCAATATGATTCTATCATCCCCTAACATGTTTCTTTCGTATCCGACAGTCTAGTTCATGTAAAATCCTATGTTTAACCTTAATAATCACATATAAAATTTCAGAAAATATATTCTATTTAAATCCAATATACATTTTAGACATATACAAAACTTTTCACCCTAAATTAACCCTAGATTCACTCAATTTATCAAAAGGATAAAAAATCCCCTCACCTAGGGATTTTGCATTTATAGACCTAACTTCCGTGCGCCATCCGATTTAGTCCGGAACCTGCAGTACTACTAAACTAATGCAAAGTTTAGTAATTAAGCCTAATTATCAAGAGAAATCGAAACCCTAAAACTATATGTTAGAATTTTTCACCCTTACCTGTGCAGAAGATGAGTGCAGACTCGGCTTAGGGCTGTCGAAGGGTCCAATGGCCGTTGGTTTGGGTCATTGGCAGAGGGATGTGCTCACAATGAGCACTGCACGAGCAAGCAAAAGAGGGAGAGAGCGAGAGCTCTACTGTTGCGCGCGGGAGAGAGGAAGAAGAGTCCTGTTCACGTGCGGGAGGGAGAGAGAGAAAACAGAGAGTGAAACAGAGAGAGAGAGACGATGGAGAGGGAGAGACCGTGTGCGGTTGTCGGAAGCGGAGAGTGAGAGACAGAGTGAGAGTGACGAGTGAGAGGGAGGGAGAGTTCGAGAGAGATCGAAAGAGATTCGAAGGAGAAAGAGAGAGAGGATTTGGGCTTTTAGCCCTAATCGAATTGGGGAAGGGGAAAACGCAGCGTTTTCCTCTCCTCTTTTTTTTTTTTTATATATATAATATAGTTAAATAAATCAATAAATAATTATATATATATATACACCCACTTTTTACTAAATTTTAAATTTCACAAAAATGAGATTCACTACGAATAGCAGACAAAACATTTTATATGTACAAAAAATTCAAATTTAATACCCTAAAATTAAAAATCAATAAAATTAAAAATTTTCTATTATTTTATAAAGATATTACCAAAAATTTATAACATCAGTTTTTTGGTATTACAACTCTTAACCCCCTAAAAAAAAATTTCGCCATCGAAAATACAACTTATACATCAAAGAGCTACGGATGTTGTTTCCGCATTAATTCTTCGGTTTCTCAAGTTTGTTCTTCGACTTGATTGTTTCTCCACAGCACCTTAACCATAGGAATCTGCTTATTTCTCAACTGTTTGAGCTATCTATCTAATATCTATATGGGTTGCACTTTAAAACTCAAGTCTTCTTTCAATTTTATTAGAGGAACTTCCAATACGTGCAAAGGATCCGACAAATACTTTTTCAACATCGAAACGTGAAAAATATCATGGATCCTCTGTAATTCTGACGATAATTCTAGTCGGTATGCCACCGCTCTAATCCTTTCAAGGATTTTGAAAGGTCCAATATAACGAGGATTTAATTTTCCTCGTTTTTGGTATTAGACTATGCCCTTCCAAGGAGATATCTTCAGAAATACCATATCTCTCACTTCAAATTCTAATGGTCTTCTCCTCTTATCAACATAGCTCTTTTGCCGATCTTGAGCTATCTTCATTCTTTTCCGAATTAGTTTCACCTTTTCCTTGGTAGTTTCAATCAATTCTATACTTTCAATCTTCCGTTCTCCAACTTCATCTCAACAAAGTGGAGTCCGACATTTTCTTCCATAGAGAGCTTCATAGGGAGGCATACCAATACTAGATTGGTAGCTGTTGTTGTATGCAAATTCGATCAGCGAGAGATATCTATCCCAATTTTCTTGAAAATCCATAACGCATGCTCTCAACATGTCTTCCAACGTTTGGATTGTACGTTCAGATTGCCCATCCGTCTGCGGATGAAATACAGTGCTGAATTTCAGTTTGGTACCCAAGGCCTTTTGTAACTTAGACTAAAATCTGGATGTGAATCAGGGATCACGATCTAATACAATCGATACCATAGCTCTTTTTCTTTTCTTGGGACCATAGGTTATACCCATTTTCTCATTTCCTGTCCATGAATGAAACTATTTAGCCACCATAATCATTTAGAAATGAAACTTCCGACCTGTGTGTTTAGTAATAACTTTTAATTAAAATTTTGAGATTGAGATTTGATAATAAAAAAATAGATATCGAGAAAATTAGCCTTTAAATGAGTCTTATAATATTTAAATTGGATTAATCAAGTAATTCAAATACTGTATTTATAAATGGATTATTAATGAGCATTATTAAAAATGGATTATTAATCAGTATTTGATTAATCATTATTAATCAAATACTGCATTTGGAAACAAGAAAAAGAGATATATCTCTTTTTCAAATACTGATTAATCAAGAAAAAGAAAAAGAATTTAGAAACGGAATGTCATGTTAGGGCTAGATCCTCGGGGAAATGGAAATGCATTTTAAGAGTTGACATTCTTGGTCATCACCTGATACTACTTTCAATGTTATCATGCAGGAGAAAGAAAATATATCTCTTTTTCATGATTATTAAAGATGAAAAATAATATAATAATATATTATTTTAATAAGATATTATAATAAAATATTATTTTAATAAATATTATAATAATTTAGATTTATATAAAAATCAGAAAATTAAAAAAATTAAATGTTTTTAAAATCAAATCAATTATTAATTTATTTTAATATATAATATTTTTTAATAATTAATTTGATTTCGATATATAATATTTTTTAACAATGATATTCCATCACGAGTTAGGTGACAAATGTTATTGCAACTTTTTTTTATTTTTTTGGCATTAGATGCATCTCAGATATTTTTCAATTTATGTATGAATTTAATGGCGTGTCATTTGACAAAGGTTCTTTGGAAGAAAATATGGAGAAAAAGAAAATAAAAATCTATTTTATCTGATTTCAATCTGTCGGTCTAAAATAGCAGCTAAGAAAAATTCTAATTTCTCAATATAGATAAGGCAGGGAAGATAAACAATGGGAATATATAGAGTTTATCTAAACTTTGGCCTGGTTATTGCACTACAAAATTAAAGCGTTAAGGTGATGGTTAAAAATCGTCTATATAATGCACCAAATTCGTCAGTAATATTTTCTTCAACTGATGCATGTTCAGTTGGGCATACACTAGTCGGGATAGATATATCGTGACATTTTGGGTTACCGTTGGAGCATATCACATATGTATACTGACGGAAAGATAGTGTTGGTAAAACTAGTGATGCATCATCAGTTACCATTTGTTTTCAGATGGTACAAAATGTTGATCGTAGAAAAGTATTAGTAAAATTTATAATTTTATAGTCAGTTATCATGTGTTACCAAATGTTATTATTTTTATCATTGGTTACTATTGAGATAGAAATTGTTAAAAAAGTTGACGGTTACCATTGAATTACAAAATTTTACAAAATATTGACGGTATAAAAGTATTAATAAAATTAGTGATCACTACAAAAAAATACCGAATTAGCGACGGATTTAGTCACGAAAATATCAGAAAAATTCGTCGCTAAATTGTTTAGCGACGGATTTAGTCACGAACTCATATCCGTGGCTACTAGCGTGTCGCAAAAATTTAGTCACGAATTTTTGAATTCGAGGCTAAATTTTGCCACGGATTCAGAAATTCGTGGTTAAATTCGTGATTAAATTTAGCCACGAATTCAAAATTTAGCCACAGATTATAATTCGTGGCTAACTTTAGTCACGAATTCAAAAATTCGTGACTAAATTTAGCCACGGATTAATAAATTCGTGGCTAAATCCGTGACTAAATTTTTCATTTTATATTTTTAATTTTAAAAGCCTTCGGCCCACCGCCGATGGCCGCCGGCCCACTCGCCGGCCCCTGATCGTGTATGAACCAACTTCCAGCTGTTTTATATTTTTGTAGAAAATGTGCATTTATCCAGATTCAAATATGCAACTAAGAGAATATCTGGAGCGTTCTCAACCATTATGCCATATTAACTTATCTGATATACATTTTTTTTTTTTTTACTTCATTACTTTCTTTCTAAATTTTATCATTAAAAATACAATTTACTAATTTAATAAAAATATAAAATATAAAATTATATTTAATAAAAATACAAAATTATATTTAATAAAATTAAAAAATTATCTTTAACAAAAATACAAAATTATATTTTAAAAAATACAAACATATATTTAATAAAAATCAATACCCTAATTTAATAAACATATAAAATATAAATTTATATTTAATAAAAATATAAAATTATATTTAACAGAATTTCAAATTAGTGACGAATTTAACAACGAACATATTCGTAGCTAATTAGCTACGAATTGTCACGCCTCGATTCTCGGATCGACCACGCGACAACCGCCGCGTCGTCTCGGTACATGGGTAAAACCTCCCCATCTACCGGGACTCCGCAAGGCTATCAAATTCACAATAAATCATCAAAAGTATAAAATTCTTCAAAAACAAGAAATCACAAAATCATTACACATGCAAGGAGCTCATCCGGCTCATTCCTGGACGTACAAACACACACATTAACACACATCGGGGAGTGAGATCCTGTACATGCAATCATACATTAGCACACATCGGGGAGTGAAAACCTGTACATGCACGCATGCAACGTGACCATCCTGGCTACTCAGAAAGCATTTAACAAACAAGAAATCTCAAAACATAGCCGTTGGATTTTACCAACACTTACCTGAGGAAAACAAGCCAGTATCGGTAAAATCCTAACGGTATAAGTTGTACAGAACTTCACAAAATCAAAGAAAAAGCATCGAAATTAAGATTTGCAGTCCAAATGTCCCAATACAGATATAAACAGTTTTTCAAAAATAGAGAAATCAAATTAAATAAAAACAAATCAAAAATCGTCAGATTATATCAATACTTGCCAACAACTCGACCAGTATCAATAAAATCCGCACGGCATGGGATGTACAGACTTTCCTTTCCATGGTTTGAAAGCTATCAATCTCCAAAAGTAACCCTGCATGCCAATTACCTATCCAGTCCGCAAAAATACTTCGCAAGCTCCGTCGAGTAGTTTTTCAACTAAGTCTCCTCTGAAAAATGGGGGGAGAGAGGGGTGAGCATAGGGGTATACTCAGTGAGTGGAGTGCAATGGTGTGATTGTGTTCATAAATAAGATGTGAATGTGGGGCAGTCAAAGCATATCTCATAAATCATTTCATATACATAAAAATCATTTCAATAAATCACATTTCATAAATATGCATCCATATCAATTATCATTTCAGAAAATCCTGGGGTTCCATCGAAAAACACTTCCGTCTTAGGGCGGCCAAACCCAGACGAAAGCCCACCAAGGGTTTTTCTATCCAATGTCTCAAAACAAACCCCATTCCTTGGCGTTGGCTCGTACATCATCGGGGTGCACCAGATCTAGTACGACTTCGGCAGAGGGAGGGACGTCTAACTCCCCCGCACATCCAAACCCCAACCCACGTCACTCCGTCGGGTCGCTCCGTGGTGGGAATATGACTATAGTCATCTACGGCACCCTTCATTTCTCAATCAATCCATTTCTCAACAATGTGCCATGATTTTCAACAAATAATCCACAATTTTCATGCTAAAGCAATTCATAGAGCAATATCAAATATCACATGGCACAAAAACATTCATAAACACAGTGGATGCATTCGTATATCACAATCCAGTTCAGACAACACACAATCACAAAACAATTTATATAAAACATGTAAAAATCTTTCAAAATCATTTTTAAACCAATTTTAAAACATGTTTCTCATTTACGAACACAATGAACCGTCCACTCACCTCTAGAGAGAGTATTCACTCTCTATTTCCACACTTTTCCCAATGAAACCTTATTTCGATTCTCAACTGATCTTTCCTAAATACAAAATCACAATTATATCATCAATTTCAATTTATTTTTAGGGTTTATCAATTTTCTCTATTTTTGTACAATTCCTAATTCCTCCAAAATCTCATAAATGTACACTCTAATGCCATCACTTGTATTTCATTCATAGACCAATAACATGATCAAAGTCGAATCTAATTCAAACTAAAAGACCACTCAAAGTCTAAAATAAGCATGAGTAATTAGTTTCCTACTAAGTAGAAATTCTTCAAAAAAAATCATAACTTTTCAATTTTCATTCAAACGTTTCAAACTATATGTTATTCTCAAGATGTAAGGGTCTAGTTTCATGATACAGAGATCGCATTTAAATTGCCTATATGCAGAATAAATTATAATGCAAAAGACAACATCGATCCTTAAGCTCTAACCTCAAATTCTTAAACTATCCTACCATGTACGTACTGTTATGTAATTAACAACTCAAAAATAACCTAAAAAAGATATTGAATACAACAGCATCCTTCATTTTGCTTAACATTTCATTCCAACCCCATAATTTTAATATTTTTCATGCATATTTCGACTTGAACTCTAAGGAAAGCTATTTTAAACAACCCAACATGAGTCTATCATCCTCTAACATGGTTCTTTCATATCAAACAGTCTAGTTCATATAAAATCCTATACTTAGCCTTAATAATCACATATAAATTGTCAGAAAATGCATTCTAATCAAATATAACGTACATTCTAAACATATACAGATCTCTTCACCCTAAATTTCATTCAAGTTATCCAAAGGGTACGAATTTCCCTCACCTAAGGTATTTGTAGTTCACGGACCTAGCCTCCCTGTGCCATTCATTTCAGTCCAAACCTGCAATGTGTCCAATTCGAACTAAAATTTCAATAATGTAGCTAAACTACTAAAAATATCGAAACCCTAGAGCTAATTCATCCTTACCAACGCTGAAAGTGGAGTCAGCAGAATCGGCCTAGGGTTTTGAAGGCTTTCTACTGCTGCCGGCTTGGGGGCTTCTGCGAAGACTGCAGAAGTCTTCACGGGTAAGGAAGGCAAGGGCACGAGCGAACTGAGGGAGAAGGAGGTCTGTTCGCGCGGGGAAGGGAGAGAAGAAGAGAGCGAATGCTCTCTGTTTACGCTAGAAGGAGACAGAACAGAGGGAGTAGAGAGTGACAGAGAGAGTGCGAAGGGGAAAGAGAGAGAGACGAAGGAGAGAACAGAGGGAAGGAGAGAGAGACTGTGAGGGAGAGATTGACAGAGAGATGGTGCGAGACCTAGAGATGGCGACCCGCGGTGGTTCGCTGTGGTGGCGGTGGTGGTTGCGCACGGTGGAGGGAGAATGATGGCGAGCGATCGAGAGAGAGACGAGGGAGAGAGCGCAGAGCTCGCGAGAGAGACGAGGGAGAGAGATTCGATTAGGGCTATTAGCCCTAATCGATTTGGGGAAAACGGGGGTGCTGCGTTTCACCCCGAAACACAGTATCTCCTCTTTTTTTCTTTCTTTTTTTTTTACTATAATATATTTAAATAAACAATCAATTATATATATATATATACAAATTCAAAATTTTTCTACTTTATTATAGAAATGTTTACAAAATACTCAACGTCGAGTTTCCGGTATTACACGAATTTAGCCACGGATCAAAAATTCGTGGCTAATTAGCCACGAATTTCAAATTTCATAGCTAAATTTAGCCACGAACTTCGAATTTGTGGCTAAATTTTGTCAACAATTTCGAATTCGTGGCTATTTAGCGATGGATTATGAATTTCGTTGCTAAATTAGCGACACATAATTATTTTCGTCGCTAAATTAGTGACGAAAATGGATTTGTGGTAAATTAGCCACGAATTTAGCTACGAACAAAAATTCATGGCTAATTAGCCACGAATTTTTGTTTGTGGCTAATTTATAACGAATTCTATTTTTGTCGTTAAATTCGTGGGTAAATAGCGACGAATTGTTTTCGTAGCTAAAGTTCGTGGCTAAAATCATGTTTTTTTGTAGTGGATTTTATAATCACTTACCATGTGTTACGAGATATTAAAAAATATTACAAAATATTGACACTAGAAAAGAGTGAGTAAAATTAGTGATTTTATCGTCAGTTATTATGTGTTACGAGATGTTACTACTTTTATCATCGATGAGTGACAAAATGTTACAAAATGTTGACGGTATAAAATATTAATAAAATTAGTGATTTTATCGTCAGTTACCATATGTTATGAGATGTTACTATTTTCATCGTCGGTTACCATTTGGTTAGAAGAAGTTACTGATTTTATCATTGCTTTTCATGTGTTACTAGATGTTACTGCTTTCATTGTCGGTTACAATTGAATTAGGAAATGTTAGTGATTTATCATCGGTTACCATATGTTATAAGATGTTACTACTTTCATTGTTGGTTAGCATTGAGTTAGGAAATGTTAGTAATTTTATTATCGGTTACTATATGGTATAAGATGTTACTACTTTCATCAACGGTTACCATGTGTTAATATCGGATACCACGATGTTATTACTTTTTATAGTCCGCAAGTAAGTTATTATATTTTATCTATGAAAATTATAAAAATAATATAAACATAATAATAATGATTGTATTAATATCCGAAAATTATTGATACATTTATTTATAATACAATAATGGATACATATAAGACAAAAAAAAAAAAGATTACATGTCTCTCAACTGCAAAAATATCACAATCTCAAACAAAAAATGTTCACTTAAATCAAAATGTTACTATCACTTGAAGACACAATTCAGCATCAAAATCAGATAACTTTAAAATTAAGTCGATAGCAATGACCAACTTTGTGATCAACTTTATGCATAATTCTCCGTCAATCTGTTCATAGAAACCAAAATGAATATAATTACATGGTAGTGAAATGAATATAATTATATGACAATATGAAAAATAGTTGTAAATGAAAATATTATCTCTGGGATGAAGTGAAATGGAGTAGGTGATGATAATGATGATGGTTGAGTTCTATGTATACTTCCACCATCTGGTATTGGAGGAATCTAACAATACAACCCAATAGAATCCAACACAATTGAGTAATTTTTTTATATTAAAAAAATATACAATTATCTTTTGAAAAAACTTTGCAAAGTCATTGTTCGTTAGTGTCTAAATATTTGCTATAAAGTGTGCTTCAGTGTGAGAGCTTGAGTGAGAGTTTTGGCTAGATCTAGAGGCTAAAACTATATTTGGTTTCGGGGAAGGAAAGTTTTGGAGAGTTTTCGTTAAAAATATGTTTCGTTGGGAATAAGACTGAAAATATGTTTTCTTGAGTTAGAAGGACTTTGAGAGCTTTGAGGAAGGAGAGCTTTCAAGAAAATGAGAGAAGAAGGAGGATGATTTATAATAAATTCAGTTCAACCATTTGATCGCCATTTTTATAAACAAAATTTCAAAATCCGTCATATTTTCTCATTTCGCACCTTTTTCACACTTTTTTAATTTTTTCACACATTTACTATTTACCTACCTATTTTTTCATTACACACTTTTGTTTTAGTATCGGCTATAATACTCATCTGAATCTTTCAAATACCCAACCAAAATCTCAGAGTGACTCTTTATAAAAAAAAATGATTAATTTTTGATAAAATTTTGCAAAGAAATTTTGAATTGATAAAATGGAAAAAATAATATGCGTGATGAATTTTCAATAAAATTAATATTATAAAAATTTTGAATAAATTGAATTAGAATTAAAATGAAAAATTATAAAATTAATATTACCCAATAATAATAATTTTTTTATTTTAATATAATTTTTATTTATATATTTAATTTTTATTTGTTTATATGAAAGTGAGTTAAAAAAAAGAAAGTTAAAAAAAGAGTGTAGGAGGAAAAAAAAGAGAGAGAATTAAAAAAAAAAAGAATAAAGAAGAGTGTAAAAAAAAAACCTAAAATATCTTCACAGGGCTTCGTAAGGCATAGAGAGGTATCTGTGTGAGGCATGTTTGCACCCGTGAGGCTTGTACTTGCACTTGCGTGAGGCATGATTGCGCCCGCGTGAGAAATTACTGCACCCGTGAGGCTTGGACTTGCACCCGCTAACGTATCATAACTTATCACTACTTATCACTTACCACTAACGTACCATAACTTATCACTAATTTATCACTAATTTATCATTACTTATCACTACTTACCATTAACTTACCAACATGTAATTATTAATATTATATAAAATTATGTAATTATTAATATTATTTATCATGTAATATTATTTATGTATTTATTAATTTATGTTAAATTAATATTAATATCTAAAATTTTATTGAATTGTCATGTGAATTTTATTATTTTATTTAATATTTAAAGAGTATAGTAAAAAAAGAGAGAGAGTTAAAAAAAACAACATTAAAAAAAATTTATTTAAAAAAAAAGCACATTTACTCTTTTAAAAGAGGGCTGCCCCGCGCTGCACTGGCGGGGGAAGCCCTCTTTACATCTTTATTTTTTTTTTGTTTAGTTGTTTAGTTGTTTAGTTGGTTTTTTTTTTTTTTTTTTTTTTTTTTTTTTTTTTTTTTACGATTGTTTTGTTTTTATTTTTTTAGGAAGTAAAAGTTATATTTTTTCTTTGATTTTTTTTGCCATATATTTTTTTATATTTTTTTCTTAGTTAATTTTTTTTCTTTTGTTATTTTATATGACTATCACTATATATTACTACTACTATATATATTATTACTAGTTATTATTTTTTTTATTATTTTATTTTTTTAGAATATTAAAATATTAAAAAATAATATTACAAACAAAAATGAGATGAAAAATAATATCAAAAATTAATATTAGAAAAAAAATAAAAAATCATAAAATTAATATTACCAAAAAATAATAATTTTTTAATTTTAAGATAATTTTTTATTTATATATTTAATTTTTTATTTTAAATTAATATGTCATAGTAAAAATCGTGTCAAAAGAAATCAAGAAGATGAATAGGTTTGTCTCTACTTAATTTAAACTTTAAATTATTTTCAAATTAAATTTTTATCATCAAAACCTAGTTTTTGTGAGTTGTTAAACGCCTTCATATCATACACTTATTATCACTTATTACCATACATTATATTACCACGCATTATAGTCGTATTACCACTTGTTACCACTTATTACCGTGCATTATATTACCATTTGTTACTATTTGTTACCATACATTCTATTACCACTTATTTAACTTATTACGGTACATTATATTACCACTTGTTACAATTTGTTATCATATATTATATTACCACTTATTATAACTTATTACCTTATATTATATTACCAATTGTTACAATTTGTTACCTTATATTATATTATCACTTATTACAACTTATTATCATGAATTACATTACCACTTATTACGATTCATTACATACATTATGGGTATATTACCACTGGTTACCATTTGTTATTATCACTTATTACGATTTGTTAGCATACATTATAATTATTATTACAACATATAGATATGTGCACGTTATTTTCATAAACAAATTTTTAAAACCCTCACTTATTTACCCGTCAATTTTTTTACTATTCACCCGCCTTTTTTTACTATATATTTTTTTATTACCCGCTATTTTTTCATATTTTTGTTACTTACATTTTATTTAAAATTCACCCGCTTTTTTATTATTATTCACTCGTCTTTTTTTTATTAGATACATTTTTTCATTACCCTCTATTTTTTCATATTTTTGTCACTTACATTTTATTTGTAAGATTCACTCGCTTTTTTTTATTATTCACCCGTATTTTTTATTATATATTTTTTTGATTACTCACTATTTTTATTATATATTTTCACATTTATAATGTAATTTATTTTAATTTATTGATTTTATAAAAATATTTTATTTTTTATTGTTATCAATTTTTATTTAATTTGTTAATTTATTAAATTAAAATGAAATTATAGATATAAATTTTATATTTCAAATGTATTATTTATTTTATATGCATTATTTAATTTTACAGTATTATCAAGAACTATAATTTTATTGATTTTATAAAAATTTTTGAAAGAATATTAAAAATATATTAAAAATGATTGATTTTATATTCTTTTCTAATATTTTTAATGGCTTTTAAAATTTTATTTTCTAGATGTTTTTATATTTTAAAGAGTATTTTTTAATATTTTTATATTATAGATGTTTTTAATAGAAATTTTTAATATTTGTTAATATTGAAAAAATTTTTTGATATATTTTTTGATATTTTGATATTTTATATATTTTTAATTTTGTGAAATCGATTTATATATTTTTAGATTGATGTGTTACCCCTACCTATAGTGTCATATTTACTGATGATAACTAATAACTATTCTATATTATCACTTGTTACTATACATTCTATTACCACTTATTACAATTTATTACCGTGTATTATATTACAATTTCTTATCATACATTATATTACCACTTATTATAACTTATTACCTTACATTATATTACCATTTGTTACCATACATTATATTACCACTTATTACGACTTATTATCATGAATTATATTACCACTTATTGTGACTCATTACATACATTATAGCCATATTACTACTAGTTATCATTTATTATTACCACTTATTACGACTTGTTAGTATACATTATAACTATCATTACAGCATATGAATATGTGCACGTTATTTTCACAAACAAATTTTTACAAAACAAATTTTTAAAACTCTCACTTATTTACCCGCTCATTTTTTTATTATTTACCCCCTTTCTTTACTATACATTTTTTCATTACCCGCTTTTTTTTTCTTATTTTTGTTACTTATATTTTATTTTAGATTCACTGACTTTTTTTTTTATTATTCACCCGCCTTTTTTTATTAAATATATTTTTTCATTACCCGCTATTTTTTCATATTTTTGTCACTTACATTTTATTTGTAAAATTCATACCCACTTTTTTTTTTATTATTCACCTGCCTTTTTTATTATATATTTTTTTCATTACTCTCTATTTTTATTATATATTTTCACATTTATAATGTAATTTATTTTAATTTATTGATTTTATAAAAACATTTTATTTTTTATTGTTATCAATTTTTATTTAATTTGTTAATTTATTAAATTAAAATGACATTATAGATATAAATTTTATATTTCAAATGTATTATTTATTTTATATAAATTATTTAATTTTATAGTTTTATCAAGAATCATAATTTTATTGATTTTATAAAAATTTTTGAAAGAATATTAAAAATATATTAAAAATGATTGATTTTATATTCTTTTCTAATATTTTTAATGGTTTTTAAAATTTTATTTTATAGATGTTTTTATATTTTAAAGATATTTTTTAATATTTTTATATTATAGATGTTTTTAATGAAAATTTTTAATATTTGTTAATATTAAAAAAAATTTTGATATAATTTTTTATATTTTTATATTTTATATATTTTTAATTTTGTGAAATCGATTTATATATTTTTAGATTGATGTGTTATCCCTATCTATAGTGCCACATTTACTGATGATAACTAATAACTGTTCTAATTCAACATCTTTTTTACAAAACAGATGATATGGTTTAGTCATTAGTAAGGAAAACTCAATATGGAAACGTTTTCTAAACCGTTACTAAAATTGTCATATTTATAGACGGTAAAATATATCGATTAACATAGATGAAGAAGTTATACAAATGGTATTGTAAAGTAGACAATAAAGAAGAGTTATATAGAGGCTATTTTTAAATTGTCTGATAATCGTTAGAATTAAACATCGTTTCTATAATTTTTATAGACGGTTTTGCTAATTTACGGACAGTTGATAAATTTCTTATGAATAAAAATTTTATACCATCGAAAAATGTATATATTTTTTAACAGTTTGATCAAAAGTGTTTTTAAAGATCATTAAATTGAAACGGTTTTTTCAAATTGTCCCTAAAACTCTGTCATATTTATTGATCACAAATAATAATCGTTAGAATTAATTAAAACTTATAAAGACGGTATGTATAAATAGACAATAAAAAGAGTCATATTGATATTGTTTTCAAACCATTCCTAAAACTCTGCTATATTTACTGACTATAAATAATAAACGTCAGAATTAAACATAACTTTTAAAGATATTATAATATATGAGTTAGCATAGATATAGAGGTTATGCAGACAGTAAGGGTAAATAGATAGTAAAGAAGAGTCATATAGTGACTATTTTAAAACTATCTCTAAAACTTTCACATTTACCGACAACAAATAATAACCACGATAATTCAACATCGCTTTTTACAAACGGTTGTACTATCTTTATTAACGATTGCTAAACTTTTCCCAACAATCAATTTTATGTCGTGATAAAATATTGTTTTAATTTTGTAGTGATCGTAACTGTTTTCAAACCATCTCTAATACTCGGCCATATTTACTAACCGCATATGATAAGCGTCAGAATTGAACATAAGTTTTAAAAACTGTACAATGAATAAGTTAGTATAAATATATAATTTATGTCCACGGTATGGTTAACTAGATAACAAAGAAGAGTTATTTAGAGATATTTTTCAAACCGTCTCTAAAACTTTGTCGTATTTGCTAACCACAAATAATAATCGTCAGATTTGAGTGAAACTTATGAAAACGATATGCTTAAGTAGTTAGTCAAAGTAGTCATATCAAGACTATTTTCAAACCGTTTTCAAAACTTTACCTTATTTACTGACCACAAAAAATAAGCGTCTGAATTGAACATAGTTTTTAAAAACTGTATAATATATGAGTTAGCATAAATATAGAATTTATACAGACGGTATGGTTAGGTAGACAGTAAAAACGGTCATATACTGACTGTTTTCAAACTGTCCCTAAAAGTTTTATATTTACTGACCACAAATAATAACAGTGAAAATTCAACATCGCTTTTTATAAATGGTTGTCCAACATTTACTGACGATTGCTAAACTTTTCCTAACGAATAATATTATACCGTCATAAAATATATACATTTGTTGACGGTTTCATCACAAGTGTTGCTATACGCCATAAAAAACAGTCTCTACATGTCACCGCCTATAAATATTACCATCATCTCAACGCTTTAATTTTGTAGTGTTGTATTCAAGACTAGTCAACTTAGTACACATTTAATCCACATATTTAAATTCAAAAATGTGAGCTATCATTCACTACCCTCTTCCTTTGAAATGTCTCAAGTTTGAATCACTTTTATGTATTAAAAAAAAAAAGAATCCAGAAAAAAAAGAATTAGGTTGTTAACAGTCTTAAATGCACTAAGTCAAGTAGATTCAAATATTCCATCTGTCAATTTATATGGGTGTAACATTGACTCTCGTTGTATTATTACTCTCCTCATATTTATATATATGATATTACATCCACTTTGAGACACATGATTTGAAATTTCTAAAACTTTGTCCTTAAAATCGCTTAAATCGAAAATTTTATTGGTAAACCGAAAACTATCTCGAAAAGTGCCGGCAAATCTTAAAATCACTAAAAATGACTAACGAAAGTCAAAACACTTAAGTATAAGCATAAAGAAGTAAATTTGAAAATTTTAAAAAAATTTCAGATTAAAAATCACATAGGGTCAAATTTACAATTTTGAAAAGTTCAGGGACTAAAGTATAAATATGAGAATTTGAGGGACTAAGTTGTAAAATCAGCCGTTGAATGACAATTGGAGATCAACCATTGGCCAATAGCACACTTAGTGGCCACATAGGATATTTCACTACCAAAGTTTGAAGAAAATTGCTTGTAAAGAACAAAATGATGCATGAAATGTGATTGGAAGGGTTTTTTTTTAGTGGTTTCTTGTGTCTACTTTCCTCTTGGCCAAATTTGACACTTCTTTTGCATGCATGGTGGTTGATTGCTACCATTTCAAGTATATAGAGGAGTCTTGAAAAGTGTAGGATGAGATAAAGCATACAAAATAAATTAAGGGTTAAGATATGTTGATTTGGTTTATATAAAGACCAAAACCAACTATTTTATTCATTTTCCATTCCGTTCACCTCACTTGGACGAAATTTTTAGTAAGAAAAGAGATGATTTCTTGTGTTCATCCAAACACTTAAGGTGTTGAAGAGGTAAGAAAAATCTTTGGTTAATAAAATTTTAATTGTTTAGATAACATTAGCATAATGTAGAGATTTTTTTTTTTAATTTTTTTTAATTTTTTATGTTGATGTATATGTATTGCAAGATGTGGTGATCAAGTGCTAAAGAATGGCATTGGTGATGAATATTTGGATGTCAAGATCTTATTAAAGAGGTAATACATTATTCTTTAAGTATACATTGGATTAAATTGATCCCATGAAGTAGGTTTGTTCAAATAAATTAGCATAGTCAATGAACTATAGTGATTCTATGATATCTTATCCTGTGATTATCAAAATTTGGATTGGTTTGGTTCTGGTAAAACTAGACTCCTTAAACTTTAAAATGAGCTATGGTGCAAAATTTTTCATTAAAAAAAATGAAATTATGGTGATTTTTAGAAGAAAAGGTAAAAATTGATATTATATTCACTGTCTTGTGCACGACCAGTAAATTATTTAAATATTAAGATAACGTCTGGACAGAATTAGAGAAAACTCAAAACATATTAAGATAACATGCTGAAAGTTATAATATTTTTACTAAAACTGTGTAGAAGTAGTCTTAAAATCAAAACTGAGATGAAAATAGAATTTTATAAAATTATACGTTTAAAATCTGAGAATGGTCTAAACTAGAAAGTTTTAGATCTATGTCTTATATTCAATTTGAGATAAGAATCAATTAAATTGGAGAAGTACATAGAGAGATATGGAAATTCTCCCAAAACTGTACAGAATTGGTTTTAAGAACATAAATGGAAAAGTTATAAAATTTCTATAAATTTGTGCAATGGGAATTTGGAGATGAGTTGAACATAAAAAATGTAGATATATGTTTTAGCTTTAATTAGCAATTTGAATCACTAAATTTTGAGTTATATCGAGAAATTTATGGCGTTTTTCCTAAGACTGCGCAAGAGTAGAACTTGAAAAAAAAATGAATTATAGATGTATAAGTTTAAACAAATTAGGGTAAATTGAAATCAGACTAAATCAAATTTGGATGAAATTATTGAAAGAAATAGGGAGGATTGACATATATATATTGTTGTTTTCGGAGTAGACGATTAAATTACAGTCGAGGGGCGACTCAGCTGAGTAACAAGGTTTTAAGGAAGTGGTGTACTCTTCCCGTACATGTGAGTGGGTCTTACTATTGCCATATAGTTAATAAGCAAAACTATGTTTTATCATTTTCAAAGCATGATTTGTGAAATGAATTATGAAATGACTTGTTAAATAATTTGGTATCGATTTTATGATAAATGGAGTTTCTCAAAAATTTCTTTTGAATATGCATCCATGAATTTTGATAAAAAATATATGTGCTGTGTTTGAACCATGAAATGTAATTTGATGATATTTATATGAAAATACATGAGGTATCGGATTTCATAATTTTTCTTAACTTATATGGCACGATTATTTGATTGATGATTTTGATACGAGACTAGGTTCTCGGACATTAGTACCTGAATCCAATTGATCGTAGATTGGGAATAGTACGCATAGCCATGATATTATGATACAATAGGCGTTGTCCCATGCAGACTCGCCTCGTATGCTATAGCAGACCTGTCTCGTTCTATAGATAGTCACACGGTTGTGATGTTATCGAGACGCAGACACTCCATATGGTTAGGTGGCTTATATACGATACTAGATTTTCAGACTAACCAAGTTGAACCAAAAGGGGAGGACTGAATGACGTTTCAGTCTAGCATTTGGGGAGGACTGATGTCAACGCCAATGTTAGGGTCGTTTATCCGTTTAAAAGAAAAACCTTTGGTGACTCGTCATTGGTCGAGGGAAACCTTTGCCGAGAGCTTATTTTGACATGACTCTACGATTTATGACAGAAAATTTGGATGCATACGTTTTATGGATGATGATGTTAGAGAAATGTGTTTGAAATTATCATACATATTTGAAATATGGTATAAAGTATATTTATATATATATGGTTTTAATACTCTATTTTCACACCACTTATTAACTATATGTTACGACTATTTACTCACTAAGTAAAAATTTTTCTCACACCTCACTCCCTTAAATTTTACAGAGATAGTATTTAGAGGGACACGTTGATAGACATCGACGTACATAAATTTCAGATACTATCGTTAGAGACGTATCACGGTAAGGAACTTCTGTTGTATCTTTGAGAATATTAGTTGATCATGTTAGAATGACTGTACGAAACAAAGGAACTTTCTTTTGCAGTATATATATATTTGAAGACTTTTGTATTTAAATACTAATTAAATATTTGAAACTGAAATTTATGATTAGTCTTGTGTTACCTTGAGGATACGTGGCAGGGTTGGGCCGGTGTCTGAGATAATGGGCAACTGTTCACGGCCTCTGGATCACAGATCGGGGTGTGACAATGGGCCTCTCTATGGTCACCAGGAGAAGAAGAAAACTTTTTGAGGTAGGAAAAGGCAATGAAGTTGGAAGGAAAACCAAGCTTCCTGGTTGTGAATTTGTCGATGCTTGTCAATTGTTCAAGTAACTTGACGCACATCCAATGTTGTTTCCTTTTGGAGTTGAAGATGGGTAAGCAGTAGAATTGATGGCTTGAATTTGCTCACCCCACTTCATTTTTTGTCCAAAATTTTTCTCTCCTCCACTTTGGTTTCCATGAACAACAGTACTCCCACTTCCATTGTTACTAATTATTGATGTGAGGGCTGTAGCTAGAGCTGATTGGAAATTTGGATCCGATGTGATTGCTTTGGTTGCGGCTGCAATGGTATCAGGCAGATATTGTTGTCCATTGACCAGGCCACCATTCTTTTGCATGTAATTCATGTAGAAATTTTCCTTGGCTTGTCTTGCCAAGTTGAAGGGAGTGGTGTAACTCTTGTTGTAGGGTTGAGTAGCAGAGGTAAGTATTCCATTGCCCCATGAAACGGGCATTGAGTTGGTCTCTGAAGAAGAAAAACTTAAACTTGTATGGGACACGAGCCTTTGAGATTGAGTGTTGAAGTCCAAAGGCAGTACTCTAGAAAAATGAGGTAGTGACGAAGATGATGAGGATGCAGTGATGTCAAGAGTGATGGTTGGACATGAAGGGGAAGGTGCAAGTGAAGAGGTAGGTAAGTAGTATGGTGGCTTTGATCTTGAGTTATCAGAGAGATAGAAGTTTAGACCATTGAGGCTAGTCGGGGTAGAGGTGGCTGTACTAGGTGATTGGTGGAGGACTTGTCCGGAGGTGGTTGAGCCGGAGATGAGCATGGAAGCCGCTGCTGAGGTGGTGGAAGCCATAGCAGTGGCCGCGAGAGGGAGTGGATGGTTGTGTGTTCCTTCATAAGTTGTGATCAATATGGACATGTCCTCAGCACATCTTTGCACCTATTTAGAAAGAAACAAAAAATAATAACTAAGTATAGCTTGAGAAAGAGTTGTTAATTGGATTCTATGAAAAACAATATTAACTAACAATATCAGCAACGGCGCATTTAAGACAAATGGATAATCACAAATTGGCAATCATTTGTCATTAATTCAATTGTTAATATTTGTTAATAATGGATTTTAGTCATGTTTTGAACCGATCTTATAGTTGCCAATCATTGCAATTTTTAATAATAATTTATATTTATTATATAAAAGTAATTTTTTCCTATAAAAAATCATTGAAATAGATTTCCTAAGATCATATGTTTTTGTGTATACCTGTTTCCTCACGGGGCATGATGGTGCAATTGTGCAACGATAGTAAGCTCGTGGACAAGGATTTCCTTTTGCAATCTTTTGGCCATATTTCCTCCATTGGCATCCATCATTCATCTGAAATATGAACATATTATCTTGGGACAAGGTTGTTGCGAAACTATAAAAGTATTGGGATGTAATTAGTACTATATTTACTAACCATAGGTAAATCACATCGAGCCCTCACGGAAACTCTAGCCCTCTTAACAATGTGAGGTTGCTGAGAAACTTCTTCTTCTCCGGTGCTTCCCATTGTCTTTGGAATTTTATTAGGATGCCAAGTTTCATCCATCTCTTCCTTTGGTTGATCATCGGAGCTATTATCTGTGATTGGAATTTGCATCGATTCAGATAGACTTGTCTTCGAGGTTTCAAATTTGCAGTCTAATGCAAGAGTTAAGCCTTCTTTAAGTTCCTCATTCTCAATGTCTTTGCCAAGATTTTTGATCTTCTCATCCTTCTTGGATTGATCACTAGAGCATCTTCCCAAGCTAAGGGAGATGAGCTCTGATTCTTCCATTTCGGATTGATTGTTTGCACGAGCTGCAGGTCGAGATACCTTAGCTTCTTGCTTGTGGATGTCATAGAATTCAATTTGGAGCCTTTGGTGATCCTTCATTATGTGATCCAAGTACATCTTCAACCTTTGATTCTCTTCTCTTACCTTATCCATTTCAGCTTTGGTTGATTCAAGCTTTTCATCCTATTACAAAGAAGAATAAAAATAATTTGAAGAATTGATCTAATATTTGAAAAGGTAATTGGCTTCTTTTTACTTAATACTATTGTTCTTTTATTGTCAAAATTTATTAATACTCAGTCATATTATCAATATTAGTTGTGCTCATAAAATATTTTAAATGGATATGATATGACCAAGAGATATTAGATTTATTGTTTATATTTCTGTAATTCATGAAGTAAGATAGAACTACGACCACAAAATATATAATCTACCTTTTCCTTTTGAGTTGAGGAAGATCCTCTAGGGTTGGGCTCTTTGGGTGAGTTTTCCCTCTTGGTAATGACTATGCCCTATTTCATTGAACAAAAAAAAAATTCACAAGGTCAGAATATAATAGAACAAAATTTTGTAGATTGGATTAAAAGCCATATATTGTCATTCATCAATATTTAAATTGACATTCATGAGAAAATGGAAATGTGTCACATGAAGGATTCAACTTACAAGGTTATTTTATATGAATATTGGCCCTAAACCCAAGAAAACAAATAATAATCTATATATGTTTTAGGTGTTCATCAATCCATATGAATTGGGAATCTGCCTGAAAAATCTGTGGTCTTTACAGTCGATCAGTCACTTTTCAGCACATGATAGGGTAAAAAAAAATGTAAAGCCATGATTAAGATTAATTAAGAACACATTATCAAATTGTACTACTTCAACTACCCCGGAAAACGATCGACGGAGACGTCTAAGGAAAAGGGAATAATAAGTGAAGCTATAGTTCATTGGCACCCCTCTTAACAGTGGAGATCCGTATATTTGATTGACCCTCATAAAATTTTCGTGAATTAATTGTCACTTAGAAACATGGTTTTAGAAAATATGGAGAGATTCTAATGTTTGTTGAATAAGATTTTGAAATCGGACTTAGATTTTTGAAAAATTTTAGATCAAAGGTCATTTAAAATATCTTTGAACACTTATCTTCTTTTTGTGGTTTGAGATCATTTTTGTTGAAGATGTTACATCAGAGTCACAATGTTTTACGACATCTTTTAAAGCAAAGAGAGGAAAAAGGCTTCTGGAAGATGCTGTATTCGTTACGAAGAGGGGATAAAAGAGACAAAGGACTCTAGAGACCTGGAGAGAGAGAGAGAGAGAGAGAGAGAGAGAGGGGGGGAGGCAGGGAGGGAGCGAGAGAGAAAGAGATAGATGAAACATGGGCTGTGGACCTGCTTGAAGATGCCTTTGAGATATGACCATCTTCACTAGTAGTCCTTCCATAACTAGATATCCTTAAAGGCTCTTCGATATAAACTCAACCATATCGATCCAAAAATTGTAAAACTTTAATCTTATATGAAACCATGGTTGAAGTAGCCTCTTGTTGCCTTACCAAAGAAAAAAGGTTACTATAATTAAAGAAGGGAAACTATTATGTATAATCACATAATAATCCATAAAATCATGAAAAAAATCGAAAAACAAAATCAGAATGTTTTCTTCACCTTAGAGATCTCATCTTTGCATGTAGCATCATCCTTGTCAACGGATTCAACCCTCCCCTCTTCCTTGACTGGATGATCTCCATAACTAGATATCCTTAAAGCAGCATCCATGTGTAGAAAAGCTTATGAAGAAAATATATCCTTTGTTTTCTTTATGTTTTTTTCCTCTCTCTCTCTCTTCTAATCCTGTGGGTGGAGTCAGTTGCACCTCCAGTCTTGTATATAAAGGGAAGAGCCTGCAGTATTTGACTCGTTTAATTAAACAAAAGTTTTCAAACAAAGGCCATCCTGATCATCTCCACCAATCAAACACAGCATATACCCAAAATTGTCAACACCCCATTTGAACTCCAACTTGGCCTATCTATCTTAATTACTTGCAAACACACATACATACTTTTATATATATTGTTTTTCAAAGACACATATTATATATGAGTGGAAGAATTCAACTTCAACCTTAATGACAACTCTAACATATACACGAAACAGAGAGAGAGAGAGAGAGAGACCACCGGTCCCACCTTAATGAAACAGAGAGAGGTTGAAGCCGCAATCACCGGTCCCACCGGGGTTAGAACACTGGGGTTGAAGTTTCGTACATTTAAACAAAGGTCACATGGGGGCACCGGTCACTTGGTCAAACATTTCCAACAGGGTTGTTAACTCCGGTGACCGGAGTTATAAATGCGCTGAATCATGTGTTAGGTTTTTGCCAGATTCAGGTCAAACTAAGGTTTAGTTTAGTACGAGAAGCTTTTACGAACATGTTTTGCCAAATTTGTAAGGATTGACATTTTTGGGGTTTCATCAGATTCCAGTCAAACAAGGGTTTCAATCGTACGCGTTGTTTTGAATTTGCCTAAAAACGTTTGAGGATTGACATTTTCATGATACATCTACCATACCCCATGCATAGATACACCTTAGTTTCCTTGATGATTCCTATGCATGCAGAAACTTCAAAATTCTTCCCCTCTTAATTCTTTGCTTGATCTTAAAGTCTTCAAAGAAACCCTTAACTTTTGGTGTGAATTCCATAGATCCTCTGGTTAGATTGGACTTCATTGCGATATTAGAAAATACGGCATCAGCGACAGAAATTAGCGACGAATAGTTATCCATCGCTAATTAATAACAAAATTGCGACGGAACAGCGACGGAATTAGCGACTGAAAATTCCTTTGGAAAAAATTCCGTTGTTAAAATAAAAAAAAATGGACCTATTAGTGACGAAATTAGCGACGGAAAAATTCCGTCAAAAAAAATTTCATCGCTAATCCGTTGCTAAATATAATTTTGCATTTTATTAAATATAATTTTATATTTTTTATTAAATTAGGATTTTTTATTAAATGTAATTTTGTATTTTGTATTTTTATTAAATATAATTTTGTTTTTTGTTTTTTTTTAATAAGGGTATTTTTCATTAAATATAATTTTGTATTTTTATTAAATATAATTTTGTATTTTTATTTAATATAATTTTGTATTTTTATTTAATATGATTTTGTATTTTTATTTAATTAGGTTATTACAATTTTATTAAATATAGTTTTGTATTTTTATTAAATATAATCTTATATTTTTATGAAATATGATTTTGTGTTTTTATTAAATATAATTTTGTGTTTTTATTAAATATAATTTTGTGTTTTTATTAAATATAATTTTATATTTTTATTAAATATATATATTTTTGTTTTTATTGAATATAATTTTGTGTTTTTATTAAATATAATTTTGTATTTTTATTAAATATAATTTTTTAAATATAATTTTGTGTTTTTATTAAATATAATTTTATTCTTTTATTAAATATAATTTTTTATTTTTATTAAATATAATTTTTTGTTTTTATTAAATATAATTTTGTTTTTTTATTAAATATAATTTTGTGTTTTTATTAAATATAATTTTGTGTTTTTTTTAAATATAATTTTTTATTTTTATTAAATATAATTTTTTGTTTTTATTAAATATAATTTTTTGTTTTTATTAAATATAATTTTATATTTTTATTAAATATAATTTATTGTTTTTATTAAATATTATTTTGTGTTTTTATTAAATAAAATTTTATATTTATATTAATATAGGGTATTGTATTTTTAATATTAAGAGTTCCAAATAAAGTATAGAAATGGAAAAAAAATAAATTAATAACACAAATGTGATGGTGATATAGTGGTTAAGGCTCTCTGAATCTATCTTTCACATCCAGATTCGAATTTGAGTGATAGCAATTTTTTCAACATTTATAACAGGGACGGGCGGCTGGGCTCGCGCGGGCGGGCTCTCAGATTCGTGCATATTTGGTTCACGAATTTCATTGACGGATTAGCGACGGAAAAATTTTTTCGATAAAAAATCCATCGCTGATCCATTGTAAAAATTAGCGAGGTGACTTTCAGTGACAGAAAAATCTGTCGCTGATTTTCTGTCGCTGATACCTATTTTTCTAGTAGTGTTGCAAAATTTCAGAAGCTAACCCCATTGGGCCAACAATGTTTCTTAGAAATTTTTCAAAATTTCAAACCCTAAAATGTCAAACATGAATTGTGAGAAGGATGATGTTTAATCTAATCTATGAGTTAGACTTTTTTTTTTTTTTTTCCCAATTTCTAGCTTGAGCTTCAACTTCATAAAATTTATATCAAACTTGGTCTATGTATTACCTTGTATCAACAAACCTGGTTTTATATTTTGTGTTTTTTATTAGGTTAAAGTTGACTCCTCCAACATTATCATAACCTAGCTTTGCTAAGAGTATTGAATTGGAGCCTCCATCAGAACTTGGGCCATTTTTTATAGCATAATGCCTGCTGATTTTGTTTAAGAAAATGCCATTTATCGAACCATTTTGGCCTACCATGAAATCAGACATGATCCTTTCAAATTCATATTTGTTTTATTTCGTATTTTTTAATGTAGTAGTATTAACTTTCTATGTATTGAATAATTTAAGTAAAAAATTTCTTGCATATGATTTTTTTTTTCATAAATTATTGGTATCCAATAATCACAAATTGACTGAACTTAACTCTAATTGTTTTGTTCCGAAACAACCATGGGACGGTTCGTCCTATTTAGATATTCACGATCAAAGTCCGATTAAATCTGATTTGAGTTTGGTTAATTAGACTTTTAAGGGGACTATACACAAAATTCGAATGTAAAATTTTATTTGAGGGTTATTTGTCACTAAACCAATCAGGCATTGATTATTGCACATGATTATAATAAAATATAATTAATTATTTTTTATCATTATGTTAGGCTGAAGAAATTATATTTCTCAAGAGGTATTAGTTGGATGTTCTAGCAGGGAAGGAAAAAGAAAAAGAGTGGCTAGGGTGGGGATTGTGACTCATGATCAAGTCGTAATTTCACTATACTAGTTTTAGGTCTTCGAAATTAATTGTATTTTGGCAAACACTTGAATTTTTGAGCGCGGGATGAAGCATGGAAAGTGAACTGCACAAACATCAACTGGTTTTTTGGTTTTTTTTTTTTTTTTTTTTTTTTTGGCCAGAACTAAAAATGAGTCATTACTTTGATATACTTTTTAATGCCTCCAAAACTTTTAATATGAAGATCAATTGACCCCATAAATGAACAAAATAAAAATTTTTGTTACATCGAAATTTGAAATCGGAATCAACGAATTGAGGGAGAGAGATTGTGACTATTAGATTATTTTCTTGAAAACAAGTCAATAGATTATTGTTCAACTGATATTATTCATTTCTCCTTGAGTTCGAACCTTTAAGTGGGAATAATAATTGTAATTAATGTTTAGAGTTTCATTAAAACTAGATCTAAAGTTCAGAAAATTATTTCTGGTTTTTAAGCCTTTTTCTTGTGATTCTAAAAACCGGAGAAGACACAGTTGTTGTCTGTGTGATGTGTGATGGTCCATTGTTGTCTGTGGTTGGACATAACTGGTCGTCCTTGTAGGCACAGTTGATCTTTGGAATGTAGTTTCATAATTGATCATCACCCACACACCTCATGAACAATTCTAATTGCACCCTAAAACCTATTTTTTCCTCAAAATTTCTATTTTAGCTTAATCATATATTTTGAAAAATTACCAAATTTATTATGAAATACCATTTCCATTCATTTACCCTGGTGGAATTTACTATTTTTTCTGAAAAATAAAAAATAAATTTAATTTGTTTGAAATAAATTGAACTAAGTAATTCATTTACAAATAAAATAAAATGTAGAATTTATTTTTAAATATTTCGATTTACTTAATTATTCTAGATTTTTCTCTATATAGAGATAACACTACAAACAAAATAGAAAGGTTTTTCTGACTGTCATTTCCTAACGTTTAATATTTCATCACAAATATTTTTCTATTTCTGTTGTTTATTGACAAAAATGTCCCAAAAATAAATTTTCTTGATGTTTAAGAGAAAAAAATATCAAAAAAAATAATTATTGCTAAAATTGAAAATGAAACATCAAGAAAGATTAAACACATATGCCGATGTTTTTACTTAAAAATATCAACATATTCTGGAAGTTTTCGAGTAAAATTTTGGGAATGTCTTTTTAAGAAGCCCTAACTCCTCCCTTCTCTTCTTTTCTCTCTCTTTTCTCTTTTTTCTCTCCCGCTTTCTGCAGTCGTCATCGCTGCTGAAGGTGAAGCTCGTTGGCCAACCGGAATTGAGAACAAAGGATAGTATAATCTTATTTTCTCTTTTCTCTTGTTTCACTTCAGTCGATCCTAATTGTTGGGATTAAGTCTCAAATTATTGTTGTTATCTTTTTCTACTTCAGCTAATATATAATCTTATGAACAGCACACACAGAACAAAATAACATACAAAGAACATAGGCCTACACCATTTTTAGCTATCAAAAGCATATGTTCTTGGGCAGAAAGGAGCAAGATGCCCCAAAATTTCAGTTGGGTCGATTCATACAAATCTCACTCTCCATGAATATAAGCATAGCATGGAAGTGCTTTAAGAGACATCGCCTTAAACTTAGTTTAAACAAACTTAATTAGGCAGACTTAGTAGATTCATAAAAATCTCTTCTTATCATTTCTTTAACAAAATCAAATTCTCAAAAAATTATGAGTTCTTGAAACTTAGTTTCTGGCCGATTCTCTTCAAAATTATTTTAAATAGATTTAACTAGTAGATCTAACAAATTGATAAAAATCTCTCACAAAGCTAAGGAAAAGATGTCCTTGGCATTTAGCCAACGTCTCTTAATGCAAAACTATGCAAGACTCAAAGATAACGTTGTCCTAATACTTTGCTCATAATCATCATCTTCTCCTCTTTACATTCACCAAATGCCTGCTAGACAAAGGTAGAAATTTAGTTAGCGATATATATATATATATTTTTGCACTTGACTATCAGTATTCGGAAACCTACCTAGTTCAATTCGTACAGTGGTGGAACCTAATTTAGAGACTGGCTCCTTCAATCCTTAAATTTACTAAAATTTAGTTACTAATGAGAGTTTAAAGTAAAACTTAGGAATCAGAATGACAACTCATTCATTTTTACTATGGTGATTTTGTCAAGCTAGTTTCACTATCTTGGGAGCTTTTATCAAATAATGGAGTGAAGATATTCAAAGGTGTTGACAACGATGGTCTTATGCATGAAGATTCCAGCTATGTATGTCAATTTTACATTTCATTTTCATGTGTAATACTTGGACCCATTTTTATTTTTTAGTATACAGTGAGACTCAAATCCGAATTTATTACAAAGAGGAGGGAGAATGATGCCACTTGAGCTAAACCACATTGGCAATCAAGTCCATTTTTTTGCAAAATAGTCAATAGATTTGACTATTAATTTCATTTTTTTGCAAAATAGTCAATCAAGTCCATTTTTTGCAAAATAGTCTATTACATTTCATTTTCATGTGTAATACTTGGACCCATAACCCAAGTGAAATCAAGTCCATTTCGAAAGAGGAAATTGCGCGCGCGCACACACACACCTGCAAATAAAACTCAAAAATCAGCACTGGCATTAGGATTTGACCACCGCCCTATACTATCCTTTTTTGCAAAATAGTCAATAGATTCCGGCCTCATATTCCTATACTTGGATCATGACTTCTTAGAGCTACCTAATTAGATATTATCAAGTAAGCTGCCCCAAAACAAGTTTATAGGGTGAATCCAGAAATTTATATTATAGAAGAAAACACAACATCCATTTAGAAAAATAATAATATTAGAGACATGAGTTATGACCAATGAGTTATAATTCAACTGATACCATCTCTTTAAAGATCTCGAGTTTGAACAGTACAAAAAAAAGAGAGACGTGAGTTATGATTTTAGCGAACAAGCAACATTTTACATTATAATTTTTTAAATTTTGTGCATAATTTATTTTCTTAAAATTTCATGGGGTGACTGTCTCTGCCAGCTTAAAATTTCATGAAGGTATTAAGAAATGATGAGATCAATTTTGCATAAAAATTGGAAGGTTTATGGATTGTACGATAAAGAGTTATCTAATTGACCGACTCCATCCTCGAATACTAAGAGCTAAAGAACGATTATATACCCACAGAAAAATGAGAATGCATAGAACAAGTTGCTAAAAATTAGGTGGACTTCCAGGTAAGCAAAACGAAAAAGGAAAAGCTTAATTTTTTTTTTCACTTGATTAATCGGTATTCGATAATCAATTTATTGATCTCAACTAATTCGGTTCGAGTTAATTGTCGGATACATTAAGGAGTGATGTTGTTTTTTTCTATTTTTAAAATGCAAACGTGAGAATTTAGAAAAAAAAAATTCAATACTTTTGCCACTGAATCAACAAAATGTGAATAAAGGAAAAGCTTAATTGAAAAATGTACCAGGCAACAAGTAATTTTGAGCTTATAGAGTTTCGATCCTCATTTTCAAGTGCTTCCTAGAGCACTTTGCATTTAAAACAAATCGTCTTTTACTTTTTTTTTTTTTTTTTTTTTTTTTTTTTTTTTAATTTTAAAGAGAGAGACAGAGAAGAAAACTTTGGCATGCATGCTCTCTCCTTGAACATGGAAGCGTGATTAGAGATCTAACATAATAATTAATTACACCATCAATTTTCAATTGAATTGACTTTACCATAGAGATGGGGGTCGGTGGTGATGTGACCTTCCCTAATTTCATAAAGTATAGTTTGTCCAAAGTCATAAAATGACGATACAAATTATAAATATAAGGGTCGACCTCAGGAGCCTAATTTCCATCGAACCAAAAATTTCAATTATAAATATAATTGTTAAATTCGAAAATAATCCTATGTATACAAAGCTCCTTTTTCTTTGTCGAGCAAGAATATTAAGGAAGGATTAAAATTTTTACCACTCTAAAAAATAAAACACAAATTTTGTAATAAATAATTTACTTAAAACATAATGGTCATAAAAATTATTAGAAAATAGCTTCACTTTTATCTTAAAAGGAGAAGTTGAGTTAGTCGTTAAAAGATTTTATTTTTTCAATCACAGTTAACTAATTTTACATTTTTTTTTTATAAAAAAGATCTAACCAAACGAAATCGAATCGAGAAAGGGAGAATGAAAACGGAGAGATTCTACCACTTGAATTGTTCCTGAAGAAGACTAATTTTACATGAATGTGGGATAATACTACCAATAGGAGGGGTAAATTCAACAGAAGGAGCATGTATTTTGATATGATTATGATACCATATTAAAAATAAATATCACTGATATATTGAAAAGATCAATTGTGAAAGTTGAGAGTTCATTATATCTGAAGTATTAAATTAATTAACATGATATTTAATAAAAATAATTATCTTATGTTAATCATTTACTAACAAACTTTTTGTTATAAATTTTCTCTTGGGGGAAGGGGGGGATTGCCCCTTTTATGTTCACCCTTGGACCTTGGTCACGCTCGACGTTTTGCATGCAACAAGGAATTAAGAGGCATAGTAATTGGAATACATCTTTGTCCTGATATTGAGATTTTTGAGTTGAATTATCAGATTTTTGTTGTGTAAAATGTTTTGGGTATTTTTATTAATTAACTTTATATTATATTTTATATACTTAATTGACGCTAGTGAGAGAGAGAGAGAGAGAGAGAGAGAGAGAGAGAGAGAGAGAGAGAGAGATGGAAGGGTCAACAAGTGCTCTTGTGCAAACCAATTTATGGACCACGTTTACGGCGAGGCCCTCAAAGATTCAACGAATTTGTCAAAATTCAAAGTTAACAGATGGAGATTTTGACCTACTTTTTCGTCTCATTTTGAAGTTTTGATTATTCCCCATGAACTCTGCAGAAATCCTTTCAAAATTGCTTTTCATAAATCGATAAAAGACTTAAATTTTCTCGTCATCCATAGAAATTAAAGATATTTATTGAGAATACTAATTTTTTTTTTAACTAAAATTTTGGCTTTGAATTTTGAATATAAAAAAATAGGCATCGAAAAGTCTGTCTCTTAAATTAGTTTTCACAATACTCAAATCAGATTATTCCAAATAATTCAAATATTGATGATTGAGTATAAAAAAAGAGATGGGAGAGGCAACCTTGAATCCTAAGCAAACCATCTTTCACTTTGGAGGAGCGCCATGGCACCCTCCTTGCTGCAACTTCCACCGTCGCCCCAAGGCGTCAAACCCTTTTTGCTTCCTTATTTGCCCATCGGACTCCCTTTTGCTCCTTAGATTAAGCCTCTAAACTTTCATTTGAGAATGTTGATGCAAATCTTCAATTTGAACGTCTCTCGTTCTACATCAAGATGGTTTATTGTCTATTGATAGGAATTGTTTTATTAGTACCATAAGTCAATGATTTTTACTTTTTGTGATTGTTATCATTATGTTCAATTTTCTGTTGGAAATCACTTTTATAAGCAACTTGGTGTCTATAAATTAATTCATTTAATTATTTTATCGTCAAACGAAATAGTAAAATTGTTGATAAGCTTGTAAACTCGAATCAGAAAAATTGAATTCCAAGCCTTTGAATTTAGAAGTAATTTGTAATTCAGACCTTCTGATTTGGTGAAAATTAGTGGAAAATACAAGGAAAAAATATACCATTGCTCATGATATTTTTGATAAATTCATTTTTTTTTTTAATTTTCTTCTTCTCTTGCATTCACCGAGGTCTAACCTTAATAGCCTAAATATATATATTTACATGGATAGTATGCGTTTAATTATTATTATTATTATTATTGTTATTGTAAATTTTAAATTTTTTTGGAAAGTTGAGAGACTCTACCGTATCAATTTCCCTAAGGTACAACCTTGGACTTTCCTTACGTTTTTGGCAAACATAGGTGCTTAAGATATGTCATTTAGCCAACCGTTTTGGCTTTGGATGTCAACTCTCAAGAAAGTTTGCCAAATTATTTTCAGACAAGCCTTTTTGGAAAATCTTAATTTGTTTTAATTTAATTTAATTTATAATATTTTTAAATAAAATAAAATATCTTAACAAACGTATAAGAATTTAAAAAATATTATTTTTTATATAAATAACGAAAATTACAATTAAATTACTAATTTTTAAAAATATTATATAATTTTAATTGAATCTCGTTTTAATTTTTCTAAGGGACACTTTTATATTCATTAACAAATTATCCAAGTCAATGGTTTACTGCATTATACCTGTTGCTTCTGCAAGCGTAAGTTTAAAATCACCGTCACGAGTCCATTTTTCAGACACAGAGAGAGAGAGAGAGAGAGAGAGAGAGAGAGATGACTTACCATGTCATATACATGGAGCAGGAGCCATGCGAACTATGAGTCTTGGGCGCTAGCGTGTGTGCCGGTCGCAGCCCGGTGTGCTCGTGCATGGGCAGTTGTCCTTGGCTGACCAGCACAAGGGTGCAGCCAAGAGCTGCCATCCGATGCTAACCTTTGGATCGATTCGATTTGACCCATGGTATTACCAACATCTCTTGAAATGACTAGAGATTTGAGGAAACATGTAATTGAAGTTGATGGGACGTATTTTAAGACCCAGATCAAAAGAGTCAATTTTTAAAAGGTCCACGAAAAAAGTGGTATGTCGATTAGTGTCTAATGACCATAACAATAATCTATCGAAGGGCCATAGTCGTTCCGACCGGCCTACTGAAAGGCCTTTGTCGCTCGGGTATACAGAATGATAAGGTTTCAGTTGCCTCGTTATCCGATCAGAGATAGTCATCACTTCTAATCAAGCAAATGTCAGTTCTTTAACCGAGCGAATCTCGAAAGACCCTTTATCGGTGGAGCAACCGAACGAGGGGCAACACCCCTATTGGCTATAAAAGGAAGGTCAGAATTTCCTTGATTTTAACTTCTTGTTTCGTAAGAGCAATCCCGAGATCTTTCAGATAAGGAAAGCATCCCTCCCAAAAAAGAAGGCTTCCCGATATAAAAGGATCATGATCAATTCGTAATATTAACTTTCGAGATTCACGGATTAGTTCGATAAGGAAAGTAGGGTATAAGTCTCTCAGTGACGCACAACCCTTATAGGTATAAATGATCTCAAAAAACCCTCTGCATCAAGTATACTCTCTAAGCCTAACACAAGGGGCACACATAACACAGGGAACCACTTTTCCTCAACTCTTAGTCCGTTTCTTTCAAACGAAAATCGCTCTTTACTGACTTGAGCATCGGAGTCTCCCTGCCGGAACAACCTCCGGAGCTGTCCGAGTCAACAAGGAGCTGGTATCTGAGGAGTCTGCGGCAATCACCTGGGTGCCCGAAACCTAGTCTATAAAGCCCTACGACAGGGATATTACTGGCCAACCATGAGGGTCGATTCTGACGACTACGTCAAAATGTGCGACAGATGTCTGCGCTTCTTATCGGTTCCTCGGTTACCCTCCACCGAGCTTAATTCAATATCCAGCCCTTGGTCGTTTGCTCAGTGGGGCATGGACATCCTCGGACCATTTCCTCCAACTACGGAACAACGAAAATTCTTGATTATGGCGATCGACTACTTTACGAAGTGGGTAGAAGCCGAGCTTTTAGCCCAGATCACGGCTGCTAAAGTCCAATCCTTCGTATGGACTCACAATATCACCCGGTTCGGTATACCACGTGTCCTTATCATGGATAACGGAAAACAATTCGACAATCAGCGTTTTTGGGAGTTTTGCGAGAAGTTTGAGATCCAATATAGGTTCTCATCAGTCGCTCACCCGCAAACCAACGGATTGGCTAAAGTAACCAACCGAGCAATTCTACAGGAACTAAAGACAACGCTGGATGACGCCAAGGGACAATGGGTTGAAGAACTTTATGACATTCTCTGGTCATATCGTACTACCCCTCGAAAGGCAACAGGAGAAACACCCTTCAATTTGACTTACAGAAGTGAAGCAGTCATACCTGTGAAAATAGGCATTCACTCGTTCCGAGTAGCTCACTATGATGTCGAGCAAAACGAACGCACCCTACGAGAAAGGTTAGACCTACTTCCAGAATTACGGGAATCTGCATCAACACGGATGACGACCTATCAACAACAAATGACCCAGTATCATAATAGAAGGGTTAGAAACCGAGCGTTTAAACCCGGAGAATTGGTACTACGGAAAGTAGAAGCAACCGGCCAACAACAGCCTGGGGGTAAGCTCGCCCCTAATTGGGAAGGATCGTATCGAGTACGTTCCGTAGTCCGACCAGGAACGTACCGACTCGACAACCTAGACGGATCGACGATACCTAGGGTTTGGAACTCGGAAAACCTACGCATATACTATCAATGAGCCTCAGTGCTATCAAATAGCCAGGAGGTCTTTCTTAAGCATGACTCAAGATCTCCAGCCAGAGGGTCTCAGTCGCCCAGCCACTACCGATCGTACGCGTCATCAATAGGGGATGTAACTCCCCGGATGGGTGGACGCGGCCCACAACTTAAAATTTTCCTATCGCTAGGAGGGCCTCAGTCGCCCAGTCTTTACCGATCGTACGCGTCGTCAATAGGGGATGTAATTTCCCGGATGGGTGGACGCGGCCCACAACTTAAAATTTTCCTATCGCTAGGAGAGCCTCAATCGCCTAGCCTCTACCGATCGTACGCATCGTCAATTAGGGATGTATAGCGCCTCGGACAGGTGGACGCGGTCTATAAATTAAAATTTTCCTATCGAAGGGCCTCAGTCGCCCAGCCTCTATCGATCGTACGCGTCGTCAATAGGGGATGTAATTCCCCGGACGGGTGGACGCGGCCCACAACTTAAAATTTTCCTATTGCTAGAAAGGCCTCAGTCGCCCAACCTCTACCGATCGTACGCGTTGTCAATAGGGGTTGTAACTCTCCGGACGGGTGGACGCGACCCATAATTTAAAATTTTCCCATTGAAGAGCCTCACTCGCCCAACATCTACCGATCCACTTTGACAAAGATTGAAGGAAATTGCCTTGCAACACAGAAAATCAAAAAGAAGCAAAAATATGATTTAGGTAAGTGAAAAGTAATTCTCTTATTTGTTTTCATGTGAAGAAATACATCAAGATACATGAACAAGCCGCTATATTTGACTGATTACGCCAAGAAGAATATACATAAAGGTCCACCTCATCAGGCTGCCGATCGAAACACCCTCCATCGCGTTCAGTGGGTGAGGACTGACCGGAGAAGATCATGCAAGACGATACAAGATACACCCCCTCGGTGGCAAGGAATCGGATTACACTGACCGGTAAACGGCCAACATAATGAGATTCCATTCCAGTAGTCCTCTACTTTAATGAGATCTCATTCCAGCAGGAGTCATCCCAACCAAGAAACATCGCACACTACAACATCTCAAAAACCGACCCTCATGAAGAATCATTCTCCACCAAGCAACTAAGAAGGAAGAACGTTGGTTCTCTGCGAAAGGAAGTAAATGCGCGTCATGGCTATTTATAGTCGTAAGAAGTGGAAGCCCTCATTAATTCGAAGAAGATGAAACGGATCAGCACGAAAGCAAGTCATAAATGTCGAGAGTGAATTACCTTCAGTTCCCTATGAAGAAAGTCGTATGTGAAAAGACAAGCTTGCATTCCTAATGTACAAGGCGGGCGAATCAGAATAGACCGAGTGTCCCTATGCATTTATAACGTACGAAACACGCTTCACTTATGACTTTTCTTTTTCAAGAAAGCCATAAGTCGGGGGCAAATGATGAGACGTATTCCAAGAGCCAGACCAAAAGAGTTAATTCCCAAAAGACCCACGAAAAAGGGGCCTGCTGATCAGTGTCTAACGACTGTGACAATAATCTACCGAAGGGTCATAGTCGCCCCGACCGGCCTACTGAAAGGCCTTAGTCGCCCGGGTATACCAAATGATAAGGCCTCAGTTGTCTCGTTAACCAATCAGAGATAGTCTCAACTTCTAATCAAGCAAATGTCAGTCCTCTAACCGGACGAATCTCGAGAGACCCTTTTTCTGTCGCGCAACCGAACGAGGGGCAACACCCTTATCGGTTATAAAAGGAAGGTCAGTACTTCTTTGATTTCAACTTCTTGTTTCGTAACAACAATTCCGAAATCTTTCAGATAAGGAAAGCATCCCTCCTGAAGAAGAAGATTTTTCGATATAAAAGGATCGTGATTAATTCGTAATATTGACTTTCGAGATTTACAGATCAGTTCAATAAGGAAAGTAGGGTGGAAGTCACTCAACAGCGCACAACCCTCACAGGTATAAAAGATCTCAAAGAACCTTCTACATCAGGTATGCTCTCTAAACCTAACACAAGGGGCACACATAACGCAGGGAACCACTTTTTCTCAACTCTTAGTCTATTTTTTTCAAACGAAAATCACTCTTTACTGACTTGAGCATCGGAGTCTTTTCGCCGGAACAACTTTCGGTAGTTTTTGCAGGTGAATCCATCCATCGACGGTTACTGTCCAAGTCAACAAGGAGCTGATATCTGAGGAGTCATAACCCACCTTCATAAGAAATTAAGCCTTTGAAACCTTTTTATGCTACAGTTTTTTCCATCACGTTACTTCTGTTATATTGGATTTAAAATATATTTTTGGAAAAACTTGTTATATTAAATTCATTTTTGAGACCTTAATCTTATGATCACGGCATGCATATACAACCGTTGGGAATCTCATGATGGCATTAGGAGGAGAGGAGGTAGCACGCCCCCTTTGCCTTTTATTTATGCATGCTTTCCACTTACACTATATTTTCAATCACTCATGAATTAAAAAAAAATATATATATATATATTGTTAGGAGAGCTCCTAGATCTTGCGCATGAAGGCACTGATGTTATCTAGCACTTGTCTTCAAATTTTTTTTCCCCCGAAATAAGTTTTTGGAAATTGAAAGTTTATAATACTACTAGGTCAAATCATATTATATAGTCCCAAGAAAATTCAAAAAAAAAAAGAAATAAATATATTGTTTTGCTCTTGTTGGAGGGATGTACTCTAAAGTGGCATGGGCATGCTTGAGTGATAGTTGCCAATCAAAATACCATGTCTAACTTTCTCATTGTCATATGTGGATTAGATTTAGTACAAATCTTTTACCTTCAATACAAGCACTTAGTATCACAAAGTAATTGTAAGATTATGTCACTTTTGAATTCCAAAGTTTCTATTTTTCTTTTATTTTATGTTAAAATTGGACAGAATGAATAAAGAACTCGAGGAACATCCAATGTTGTTTCCTTTTGAAGTTGAAGATGGGTAAGCGGTAGAATTAATGGCTTGAGTTTGCTCACCCCACTTCATTTTTTGTCCAAAATTTGTCTCTCCTCCACTTTGGTTTCCATGAACAACAGTACTCCCATTTCCGTTGTTACTAATTATTGATGTGAGGGCTGCAGCTAGAGCTGATTGGAAATTTGGATCCGATGTGATTGCTTTGGTTGCAGCAGCAATGGTATCAGGCAGATATTGTTGTCCATTGACCAGGCTACCATTCATTTGCATGTAATTCTTGTAGAAATTTTCCTCGGCCTGTCTTGCCAAGTTGAAGGGAGTGGTGTAACTCTTGTTGTAGGGTTGAGTAGCAGAGGTAAGTATTCCATTGCCCCATGAAACGGGCATTGAGATAGTCTCTGAAGAAGAAAAGCTTAAACCTGTAGAGGACATGAGCCTTTGAGATTGAGTGTTGAAGTTGGAAGGCAATACTCTAGAAAAATGAGGTTGTGACGAAGATGATGAGGATGCTGTCACGCCCCGATTCTCGGATCGACCACGCAATAGCTGTCCCGTTGTCTCGATATACGGGCAAAATCTTCCCATATATCGAGATTTCGCAAGGTTATAAATCAGCACAACAATTCTTCCAATATACTATCCATCAAAAGTAGAAAAAATCATATAATAATACACATGTAAAGGATCCATCCGGTCCATCCCTGTACACATAGGCACATATCAATACACAATTGGGGAGAAGGTACCTGTACATGTAAGCATGTAGTATGGCCATCCTAGCCATTTCAAAATTCTCAATATAAATAAAGCATTTAAAATACAAGAAATCATAAATTATAGTCGTAGGATTTTACTAACACTTGCCTGATGAAAACAAGTCAGCATCAGTAAGGTCCAAACGGTATGAGATGTACAGAATTTTGTAAAATCGAAAGAAAGTATCGAAATTCAACATTTCAAACCAAATGTCCCATTCAAACAATAAGTTTTACCAAAAATGGAATTTAAAAGAAAATAAACAAATTCCAAACAAATTCCAACATAAACTATGTAAGGATTCCATCAATATTTGCTCCCATATATGAAACAAGTATCGATTTAATCTATACCAAAAGAATTATACAAGTCTTCCCTTCCATGGATTTCAGATCAAACCAAAATAACCTTACATCGCTATAATACATAACACAAGTCAGCGGATAAACCTTCTCAAGTTCCAATTTCTGTCGCAGCCTAAACTTCCTCTAAAAGATGTAAAAGAGAGGGGTGAGTATTATAAATACTCAGTGAGTGGAGTGCAATGGTATGATTGTGCGATAAATGAGGAGTGAATGTAGGAGAGTCAAAGTATATCTCAAATAACACTTTATATATATCAATGCATTTTCAGTAAATCAAGATAATTTATAAAATATGCATCCATATTAAACATTCTTTTAGAAAATCACAAGGGTTCCATTGAAATCACTTCTGTCCTGAGTTTGGCCGAATCAAGACGGAAGCCCGCCAAGGGATTTTTCATTTTAGTATTTCAAACATTACCCCCTTCCTTGGTGTTGGTTCATACATCACCGGGGTGCAATCCGGATAGTCCGACGTGGCAGAAAAGAGGCTACGTATACCTCTCTCGCAATAAAACCCCACCTACATCACCCCGTCGGGTCGCTCAGTGGAGGGTATGACTGTAGCCCCTTACACTCGTACATTATCATTTCACAATCATTCAAATTACAATCAATATGCCATGTTTCATCAAACAAATTCCAAAATCATACTACAAGCATTTACAAATCAAATATCCAATGTAAATGGCATAAATTCATTTATAATTTCATAGGATGCATTCGTAATTTAAATTTCCATTTCAGATATGCCACAATCACAAATAATTTCATATAAATCATGTAAAAATTATTCAAAATCATTTATAAAATAATTTAAAACAGTTTTGCTCATTTATAACATAACGGACCATCTACTCACCTCTAGGGAGGGTATCCACTCCCTACACTCTATCAATACTCAAAAAATCTCCTTTCAAGGTTTTATCCTGACCCAACAAGGTTTTATCATCATCTAACACATTCTCTCATCCTAAGCAGTCTAAATTCATGTAGAATTTATACGTAACCCTAGAAATCACATATCAAATTTTAGAAAAATGCATTCTCTTTAAATTCCATACTTTTTTAGAGCATATACAATGCCCTCATTCTAAATTCAGACTAAACTCATTCAATAATCGAAGGAACTAGAATTTCTCTCACCTAGGGTTTCACAATTTGCAGCTCTAGCGTCTGTGCATCATTTATTTCTGGGACCTGCAATGCTTCCAATTCGAAGCAAAGTTTAGTAATTAAACTTATTCACTATGAAAATCAAACCCTAGAACTAAGATCTAAAGTCAGTCCTTACCTGTGCAAGGAAGGAATCGTAGTCTCGACCTAGGGTTTTCGGAGGCCTGATGATGACTGCCGAGTTGGGGTTTCAGTTGGGGTTGCAGCAAGGCTCTTGACAGAGGGCAGCGTCGAGAGAGAGAGAGAGAGAGAGAGAGAGAGAGAGAGAGGAGTCGACTAGGGTTTGAGGGCTGTGGTCGACAGCGTTCGTCGATGAAAGAGACGATAGAGAGAGAGAGAGATTGTGAGCGGCGAGCGAGAGGGAGAGAGAGTTCGAGAGTTCAAGAGAGAGAGAGCAGGGAGTGAGAGAGATTAGGACTTTCAGCCCTGATCGAATTGGGGGGAGGGGAGACGCGGCGATTTGGGGTAAAACACTGCGTCTCTCCTCTTTCCCCCCTTTTTTTATAAATAATTATAAATAAATATATATTTATACTCTCATTATATTAAAACTCTAAATTTACCAACAATAGAATACACTATGAATTTGCAACACGGACGTTTTAATTATACCAAAAATTCCAATTTAATACCCTAAAATCGAAAATCAATAAAATTTAAACTTTTCCATTATATTATAGAGATATTAACAAAGTTTCTAACATCGGATTTTCGGTGTTACAGATGCAGTGAGATCAAGAGTGATAGTTGGGCATGAAGGGGAAGGCGCAAATGAAGATCCAGGTAAGTTGTATGGTGGCCTTGATCAAATAGAAGTTTAGACCATTGCGGCTAGTCAGGGTAGAGGTGGCGGTGCTGCTTGTAGGTGATGGGTGGAGGACTTGTCCTGAGGTGGTTGAGCCAGAGATGAGCATGGAAGCCGCTGCAGAGGTGGTGGAGGCCATAGCGGTGGCCGCGAGAGGGAGTGGACGGTTGTGTGTTCCTTCATAGGTATACCTGTGTATACCTGTTTCCTCACAGGGCATGATGGTGCAACTGTGCAACGATAGTAAGCTTGGGGTCAAGGATTTCCTTTTGCAATCTTTTGGCCATATTTCCTCCATTGGCATCCATCATTCATCTGAAATATGAACATATTATCTTGGGACAAGGTTGTTGAGAAACTATAAAAGCATTGGGATATAATTAGTACTATGTTTACTAACCATAGGTAAATCACATCGGGCCCTCACAGAAACTCTAGCCTTCTTAACAATGTGAGGTTGTTGAGAAACTTCTTCTTCTCCGGTGCTTCCCATTGTCTTTTGGAATTTTATTAGGACGCCAAGTTTCATCCATCTTATCGGTTTAGAATACCCGGTATTTTAGACAATTTAATAGGGTTAGTGGGATAAACCCCACTTACCCACATTAACCCATCTTCTTTAATTCTCTCTAATTAAGAAATATACTTGAAGTAGGTGACTAACCTCTCTATTTTTCAAAATTGAGATTCATGATGCAATGTCTGTGGCTTGCTTGAGAGAGAATATAGAGGGCTTGAAAAAATTTCAAAGTAGGAAATTTTTGTATCATTCGGATCACCGGATTGAGAGTTACGGCATCATAACATTACGGTGGTGGTTCAATTTTTGAAAATTCTACATATTGAAGTATCCTATATCGGATCTCCATTTTTATTTTTCTGAAAATTATTGAATGTTTCCGCTGAGCATGAGAACACCCTAAAATTCCAATATTGGTATCAAAGCAATCATTAAATTAATTAAAAATAAGTTTTGAAATTATTTTCGGATATAAAAATATAGGGTATTAAGTTTAAGGTTCGGTTAACGGATGAATTTCGTGAATCCGAGAACATCACTGTGTTGCCCATGATCCGTAGAGTATAAAAATAATTTTTATTAAATTTTTTGAGCACAATAGGGCCATGAAAACCTAAATTAAAGCTTTCGACTCAAATATTGATCGGATCTTTAGATCTTAGATCTGTCGACTTTAAAGACAAATTGATCTAAACAAATGGTATATTCATGCTCTTCGTGTTCGGATCTGTATGTTTCATATATTTATTACAAGTTTTGGTTGCCGGAAAGTGGTTTTCGGCCATGGCCGCGGAGGGCCGCAAGCTTTGATGCTCAAATTGCCGAGTTTAGGGTTTGAATCTTCCAAATAATCGAGTTAGGATGATTGGAAGAGAGTTAATTAGGAATTGCAATCAAAATCTGGCGAAATAGAGGTCAGAAATGGCAGTTTCTGGCAGCTGGGTCAAGAGGACCCGGTTGCTGAGAAAACGGGAGAAGAAAACCCGGCGCAGACTTGTGGGCATGTGGCGCGCATGCGCGCTGAGGTGCGTGACGCCCGTGGGTGCAGGTGCATGTACTCCATGCGTGCGTGAGGTGCGTGGATAGGTCGGGTGTGGTCCTAGTCGATTTCAACCCGGACCCACATCCCTGACCCGTGCCCGACCCAGAAGGACGGGTCACGCGTGTGCAAGCGAGTGATCCCACACCCTGTGTGTCTGGCGCGCCCTCGTGGCAACGCCTGGGACCGCTGGCGGCACGTGAGGTTGTCATAAAATTGAATTTTTCATTTTTTGAGAGTTCTATATCCATAATTACGACTTTTTGTGTACCGAATTCTAGTCTGAATGATGAGATGTTGTGGTGTATAGTGTCCGTTGATTTATACGCTCATCTTGGAGTTTGTATTCGAGTCATTTGGATCTTGTTGATTCGTAGAGTGCACAAAATGTGAGAATAAGTATCGATAAATCACTAAAGTATCTAAGATTACTTCAAAAAATTGTCGTATTAGATCTTTGCAAGGAGAAGAAAATTGAATGGTAATAATTTCAAGATTTTTCACCGATAGATTTAGTTTATTCTTGAGTAGGAAGATCTAACTGAAATTCTGAAGTATGAAATGGTGGACTCCAAGGAGGGTACCACATCTCATAGAGATGATATTAGAAGACATTACGTGCATGGAAGAGGAAGGATGACCGAGTTAGGGCAATCGTCCTAAGCATTATGTATAATGATGTGATCCCAGTCTACGAGTAATATTCTAAGTTTATGTCGGTTTGGCTTGCCCCATAAAGAGTATTGTGGTATTCTTACGGATCCTGAGATAAGGATAATGACTTATAGGTTTAATAACTTATAAGTAAATGGTTGATCATACAATGATGTAACATTTGATGCAAATGTCGTGTATATTCGTCGAGTTGGGGAATGTAAATGAGCCTATTTTGGATATATTTTCAAACACTGGATGTGATCCAGTTTTTATCTGATTTATGGAAAACCATGAAAATCTATTTCATATTCGATGAAAGTATTCGTATTTTTGCTAATGTGAATAGACATAGTGAGCTCGAGTAGAAGCACCTGGAGGCGAGTAGACCAAATTCGAATCATGCTTATGCAGAGGAGTCGAGCAAGGACTTCCATTACACTAAACACAAATGACATAAGTTTGAGTAAGTGACACGAGGTTCAGATAAGAAGAAACCATTCGAAAAATCTGATAATAAAGTATTAAAGCACGGAAAGAAAGAGTTGGATCAGACCAAGATGTAGTGCTACATCTGTAGTAGATTTGGTCATTTCGCTCGTATGTATGATAAGCGAAAATTATCTCTTTCTTATTTACGTGGTTTGAGATGCTCATTAATTTCTCTCATTTGAGAATTGTAAACTCAGGAGCAACCGACCATGTAACTCGAGACAAGAGCGTGTATATATAGTTCTGCCGAGTGAGTCCTCAAGTAGGAGGATTTACATGGGGAACGGAGCCTTTGTCATCGTCAGAGGGAATGGTGCTTGCAAGATGGAGTTGTAAGAATACCGGACTCTGTATGTTCTTTACTCTTCGGATATTTGACGGAACTTAATCACAATCTAGGATATGCTCTGTTAATTTGAAAATTTTATAGTTTCTATTTATTACGACAATTCTTTGATTGGTTCTGGCTTAGTCCATGAGGGACTATATACATCGGAAGTAAATCTTTCTAATGGTGTTTCTTGTTATCCTCCTAGGGTGAGAGAGGATGAACCGGTTAGTAGTGAGTGGTCTATAGGGCCGCTAACCAGTTTTGCCTAGATGACATTGTTACAAAAAAACTATTTGATATTGCAATGAAAGATGAGATTCCATTGTAGTTGGTTCATTCCGACATCTGTGGCCTTGTAAACGAGAGAACCCGAAATGGAGTTGGGTACTCAATTACGTTCATAGACAATTACACGCGTTTCGGTTACGTCTATTTGATCTCACACAAATCTGAGGCATTATGATGTTTCAGTAGGTTTATTAGCGAGGTTGAGAATCAGTTAGACTTGAGAGTTGAGACTCTCAAAACTGATAGAGGGCGCGAGTATTTATTAGAAAAGTTTTGTTTGAGAAGAGTATTATGAGACAACTGACTATTCCTGTTACTCAGTGGAGTAGAGTAGCCGTGAGGAGGAATATGATTCAGATGGAGATGGTGAGGTCTATGATGACGCGTGCCAATTTGCTTGTTTCCTATTGGAGAGATGCGTTATTGGCTACAACTTGCATCCTCAATCGTGTTCTATTGAAATCCACAGTTAATACCCCATATGATCTTTGGATAGGGAGACAGACTGAACTTAGCCATTTGAGGTTATGGGGTTGTGTCACATATGTTCACGATTTCTCACATCTACACGGCAAGTTAGGCGTACAAGAAAAGAAGTGTATCTCTACAAGATACTCAGAACACTCCAAGGGGAATGTGTTTTAGGTGAGCATACAGATGACACTATCACTAAGATTAAGTCTCGTGATGTCAAGTTTCTTGAAAATGATTTCCTTATTAGAGGTAAAATCAATTGGGATTTCATCTTCTATGAGATAGCTGAACCTATTGATTTAACTGATCTCAATGGTAGGGCCCAAGAATCCATTACGGATCTCTGTCCTAGTGGAAGCGATCCATCTAGAGGTGAAAAGTTTCCCTACCTCGTAAGAGTAATCAAGGACGCGTACCTAACTGTCGCTTCCCGATTGAGGGAGAGGCTCTTGAAGGTTCTGTGAAGGACCATTGGTTAAAGGCCATGGATGAGAGAAGGAGTTGATGAGAATCAATGAAATCTGGGATCTAGTTGATTTATCTGAGGGTAGTAAGGTTATTGAGAACAATTAGATTCTCAAGATCAAAAGAAAGGCTGACGGATCGGTGGAGAGGTATAAGATCCGTCTGATAACCAAGGGGTTACACTCAAACTAAGGGCGAAATTATCTTGATTCGTTTACTTTTAGCGATTGTCACGGATATGGATCTGGAGTGACACTAGATGGACGTTACGACTACCTTCCTGAGTGAAAGTTTTGGATAAGGTGATCTACAAGGAACAACCATGTGGTTTTATTCCAGCAGATCAGGATGATAAGGTCTGTTGACTTTGGAAGTCGACATACGACCTTAATCATCAATCCAAGCAGTAGTACTTGAGATTTCACGAGGAGGTGATATCTCACGGTTTCGTGGTAATCGAGGAGGATTATTGCGTATATCTTATACATTCTCATGATTCTATTGTGATCATGTCCTTATGTGTGAATTACATTCTGTTGATTGGGAACAACAGAGAGTATCTGATGACCACGATGACGTGATCATTGTCGAGTTTTGATATAAAGGATATGAGTGAGATTCAGTTCTTCTTCGAAGTTAAGATCCAGAGGGATCGCTCGGGACAGGTGTTGACACTTTTACAGGAGTCCAACATCAAGGGAGTTCTCGAGCATTTCGAGAAGAATGACTACAACTCTATAGATACTCTTATCGCTAAAAGATTAAAGCATAATTCTTGACATATGCTCTATGACTCAGGAAAGGATAAGGGAGATGAGAAGAATCCCTTGCTTCAGTGCACTGAGTAGTCTGATGTACGCAGTGTTACGTACATGATCATATATTTGATTTGCAGTCAGTATGGTAATTAGGTATCGATCGAATCGTAGAAGGAATCACTGGAGAGCAGTGAAAGGATACTGAGATAACTTGAGAGAACTGCGGACCTCTTCTTGTGTTATGGAGGAAGTGATTTGCTTCTTGTTGGGTATTCAGACACCAACTAGGTTGGTGATCTGAATGTATGCAAATCGATATCAGGTTTTACTATCTTGGAGTAGTAAGAAGCACACCTATATATGTCTATCCATAATAGAGGCTGAGCTTGTGGTACGTTCAGTGACAGTTCAGGAGAGTGTTTGGCTCTAGAGATTTTCGGATGTCTTAGGGGTTGTGGGAGATAGTGGGAGGTCAGTGATAATTTATTGAGAAAATCAGGCCACCATTGACTACACTTGAAACCCTAAGTATTATAGTAAAACCAAACACGTTGATACCTAATACCACGTTATGAGATCCATCAACGAGAAGGATGAAGTGATAGATTAAGTACACTATTATACAGCATGTTGGCCGATCCCTTCAATAAACCCATTGTGAAAAATTCTTATATGAGATATAGGAATCATTGGTTTTATATATATTATTGACATTTCTCATCTTGTACTGATACTTGTTGTGCTTTATATATATATATATATATATATATGACATGTGTGAATGATTGAGTCACAAGTTTATTTAATATACTATTTTAATTGTTATATATTTCATGATTTATTGTGATTAATGATATGTCAGGTAGGTATGGTCGACTCTCTTATACGAGTGACCTCTTCCAGCTCTAAGTGAGTGGAGATGAGACGGTTTCTAGTTGTAAGAGGCTATGAGAGTGGTCCTATTAGAACATAAGTCGCCCTGATACGTGTTCAGGATGAGGTCATATGAGATATGACCGACATGGACGTACCTACATCCATGTTGCCTGTAAGTAGCCAAATTTGAGATCTCAAATATCACGTACGATTAGTGATATTATCTCTGAAATAGTCTTTCTGAGATTCTTGGGTAAAGTTTTAGGTGTAGACTGAGTCTGTTACCTGCACAGTATTAGAAAAATCTGATATATACCCTTTGAGAGATGGAGAAATAATACTGTGGTACGCATTTCATACTGCGTATGATATGACGACCAAAGATAGTGGGAGAATTATTTGAGATATTGATATGATTTAGATTCTCGTTCCCACTGTGTGAGACCCAAGATCTATTGGGTGGAATCTCTTGTACCCTTATCACTTTCGGCTATTTTTAGAAATTTTGGTTTAGTATTGCTACTTTAGTCTGTTTACCGATGGCCCGGAACATAAATTAAGTCTGAGAGACAGATCTAGGAAAGCAACTGAATTGAGATTAATAGATTCGAGTTTGGAAAATGGAAGATCAATTGACATTATATCATTATGTTGTATTCACCGACTAGTCTATTATGTCGTCCATGTTGGGATGTAAGCATAATAGTGGATACACAGTTGAACGTTTATTGGGGATTATTTTCGATGAGAAAAGTAACTCGATGGATGTAATTAGTCTTGGATCTGTGGTACAATGAGTTATTTTTGATACTAACGATGGATTCTCGATTATCCTAACAGGTGCATTGAGAGGTTTTTGCTTGTAGGTGTACTCACTGATCGCACGACGTCCAATCCTGTATGAAAGTCCAGTAGGATGATGAGATAGATCGTATGAGTTGTGATTTTATGACGGATGTAAAATGTCCTCGGGTTCAAGTAGAAGATATTGGTTTAGAATGTCTGTGAGGGGTATTTTAGATAATTTAATAGGGTTAGTGAGATAAACCCCACTTACCCACATTAACCCATTTCCCTTAATTCTCTCTAATTAAAAAATAAACTTGAAGTAGGTGACTAACCTCTCTATTTTTCAAAATTGAGATTCACGATGCAATGAGTGTGGCTTGCTTGAGAGAGAATATAAAGGGTTTGAGAAAAATTCCGAGTATGAAATTTTTCGTATCATTCGGATCACCGGATTGAGGGTTGCGACGTCGTGACATTGCGGTTGTAGTTCAATTAACCTCGTAATCACCATTTTGGTTCATTTTTTAAGATTCTACGCATTGAGATACCCTATACCCGATCTCCATTTTTATTTTTCTAAAAATTATTGTATGCTTCCGCTGCGCATGAAAGCGCACTAAAATTCCATCACATCTCTTCCTTTGGTTGATCTTCGAAGCTATTATGAGTGCTTGGAATTTGCATCGATTCGAATGGACTTATCTTGGAGGCTTCAAATTTGCAATCTAATGTAAGAGTTAAGCCTTCTTTAAGTTCCTCATTCTTAGTGTTTTTGCCAAGATTTTTTATCTTCTCATCATTCTTGGATTGATCACTAGAGCTTCTTCCAAAACTAATGGATTTGAGCTTGGATTCTTCCATTTCGGATTGATTGTCTCCATGAGCTGCAGGTGGAGACATCTTAGCTTCATGCTTGACAATGTCATTGAATTGCATTTGGAGCTTTTGGTAGTCCTTCATAATGCGATCCAAGTACATCTTCAACCTTTGATTCTCTTCTTTCACCTCACCCATTTCAGCTTTGGTTGATTCAAGCTTTTTATCCTATTACAAAAAAGAATAAAAATAATTTTAAGAATTGATCCAGTATTTGAAAAGGTAATTGGCTTCTTTTTTCTTAATAGTATTGTTTTTTTGTTGTCAAAATTTATTGATACTAGTCATATTATAAATATTAGTTGTAGTTATAAAATATTTTAAGTCGTATGATATGATTAAGACATTAGATTTATTGTTTATATCTCGATATCCCATGAATGCATATAGAACTATTCTGTAAAATTAGTTAAATCAAAATATAAATAATTGGAATAGTTGCAATTATTCAATTTTATTCCATCGATTCCATAGGTTAAACATGAATATTGATAAAAAAACCCATAAACAAAAATACTATATTTGCTACTTGTACCATTCATTCATAACAATTATGGATTACTGAAATCCTGAATAGCAATAGAAAGAATAATATTGAATTAAATTATTAGATTTGTTAATACCAATCTTTCATATAAAATAAATTCATGAACCAACGAATATTTGAATTAAAAGAGTAAGAAATTAAATGAAACACATAACCACATAGTGAAAACAATCGAATAAAAGTTCCTCTTGAATCAAAAAATAAAGCTAACCACTCATGATTATGAGTTTTCAATAAAAGAAAAAAAATGAAATTGAAAAGAAAAAAAAGAAAATCCAAAAGGAGAAAGATGCAGCAGTCGTCCCCTCCTTATGTGAAATAGTGACGTCCCTTTTGAAGAATATATATTGGTATCCTATTGTCGTCTTCTTTTGTGTTGCCCTAGATCTAAAAGATTCTCGTAACCAAAGGATAAGGAATGGCTCTTTCAAAATAGGAAAATTAAAAGTAACTCATAAAAATAATTTTACTTAAAATAAAATCCTACTAAAATTAATTGAGACTAAAAATCATCTAATTTTGTTAATTTTCTTCTTTTCTTCATAGGCCCAATTTGATGTCTTGAGCCATTAAACTCCAAAATGTCTCTTTAAACCCATTTTGACCCAATTTTCTGATTTCAAAAACCATCCATTAGAGACTAATAAATTCAAAATCAAATCATAATATCAACAATAAATTTATCATTTTGCACATTATCAAATTCCTCCACACCAAATCAATCTTATCCTCAAGCATTCACTAGACCATTACCACTCAACTATTCTCCTTTTCACTCATTCCCCTCATTCAATTCATCATCAAACAATCTCAAATCAACACACATTGAAAAATTCAAACCAAAACAACTATCCAGAGAACAAGTGATCATAGTACTATAATCTTAAGAGAAAATATAATTATTCCATCAAACCCAATAATTTTATCAAAATTCAATGTATCAAAATCCAATACTCTCAAAAGTAATTCACTCTATACACTCAAAGTGTTTAAAGAAATTTATCAGTAACTCTAAAAATCAAAACATAACATGTCATTATTATAAATTTGCTTATTTATCAAATCTCTACCACCAATTATATGAATTCAAAACAAAAATCTGAGAGTTTTGATAAGGGTTATAATGTGGCTTGGCTTAAGGGTAGGATAAGAGAGTAAATATGATGTGTGATGTATATATCAAAAGAAGTATATCAAGAAACACAAGACCATTTCCCCTTTCAAACATATCCCATATCATGAAGTACACTCAATTCAAAGAAAAATAACCAAATCAAGATCATCTCATTTCTCGATCAAAATAATTGATTTTTTTTCTTTTTCAAATTCCCTAATCTCATTTTTTTTTGGGAATTTTTCTTTTTTCTTTTTTCTTTCTTTTTTTTTTTGAAGATAACAAACTTGAGGATGAATAAAGATATAGTGCATACACAAATTAACTCCAATCGTATGATTGAATTCCTAAAAACAATCCCCAAAGTAAAGTCACTTCATTCCTTTTTACAAATAATCACTCATTCATATTGTAATCACATGCTTCTTTGATACAAGGACCAAAAAGAAGGTTAAGCATAAAAAGAAGGTTAAGTGTGAATTTATGAGATTATAAACAAAGGAAAAGAGGTATAGGCTCAAATGAGTTCACTATGAGAACTAATATGTATGGGAAGGTCTTTTTTCGAGAGCTAAAAGGGGTAAATCTAAATACCCCAATCATATTAATGTATGAACTCATAGATGTGGTTTCAAAATGTATAGTAAATCAAGTTTTAGAATAAAGACACTATGATTGAAAAACACTCATCAAGAAAAATTTTAGAGCAAAGAAGATGATATGCACTTAAGACTCAAAAACTCATAAAAGTGTTTAATTTTGTATCAATTCTTGTACATCTTCATCTAATTCAATCATTAAGATCAATGAGACACTCAAAACATTTTTTATCCAAAAACAATTAGTCATACTTATCTATTTCATGCAATTCAATTCAAACCAACAATGCATACTAATTCAAAATTATTTTTAGACAAAAATCAAAAAAGTACGAAGTTCCAAAGAAAATAAAAGAAATAACATTGGTAAGAAAATCCTCCCCCACACTTAAATTTTACATTATCATCAATGTATGCAAAAGGTAAAAAAAGAGAAAAGAAACTAGCATGTAACTCAAAAACAAATAGCACAATTTTGAACTAGCAGCAAGTTTCAGAAAATCACCCAATGCAATATAAAAATAGGACAATGAAAAGAGAGAAAACTCCCCTAGGGTGATGGTGTTTAAGGTAGATTAAAACATACAAATTCAATGGATACGAATTCCTCAATTGAACGACTTGTTTGTGGTTCTTGCTGGTGTGAATGAGCGGTTTGCTGGAGTAGGAGGAGATGATTGCATGGATGAAGTCACTGAGGGATAAGGTTACGTTTAGAAACCTTCTTCTTCCCCATGGTGATGAAATTTGGTTTATGATTTTTTTTTTTGGAAGAAATGTGGGTTTGAAATTTGGAGGTTTTGAATGAATTGGTATTCCTATGATGAAATCATACAGTTTGAAGTGGATTTGGAGTGAATTTGGAAAGTACGATGGAGATTGATGATGGGTATGGTAGAGAAAAAAAATGAGTGATTCGCGAAGGAGAAGAGAAAATGAATAGGAAAAATAATGTGGGTTTGATCACTCTCTCTCTCTGTTGTAAAATGAAACCGCATGATCACGCATTACTGCATTGAGTGCTTTTGTCCATTTGTTGAATTTATCTTCAGAATTCAGCATGATCACGTCTTAAGGAGATGGCTGTTTCTGCCCAATGTAAAATGCACTTTCTGAATTTCGCGTAGGAGATGACTGCTTCTGTCCATTTTGATATTCACTTTCAATTGTCCTCAATCCGTCTCTTGAACTTGAATAAATGCATCCCTTAAAATTCTCATCTTAAGCACCTACAAAAATTAAAAGAAAAAACAAATGACATTAATTAAATACCCATAATTAAATAAGAAATCAAATAAAACTAATCAAACTAAAGAAAAATATTGGGTTGCCTCCCAATAAATGTAATTGTTTAATATATTTATGCTTGACGTTTTTTACTTGTTTTTCTTCAAGGAGACTTCAACTTCAACTTAGGAGCCTCATATAATTGCCATTCCGTATCTAATTGTGCATTCAATTCAAAATCAATATCACATTTTTCTTCACAATTTCCTGCACAATTAAATCAACAATATCATCAAAATAATATGATTGACACTCATTTGGATACTTCATTGGATCAAAAATAATAAATTTAATAATCTCGCCATCGAACTCGATGGAAAGAGTACCCTTGTCCACATCTACTTTTGTCTTTGATGTCTTCATAAATGGTATTCCTAATAGAAGTAAAGCTAAATCTATGATAGTGTCTCCTTCCATTTTCAAAATGTAAAAATGAATTGGAAAAATTAATTCATTAACTTGTACTAAAATATTTTTATCAATCCCTTTCAGGTAAGCATAAAAATAGTCAGTTAATTAAATAACAACCTCAACTTCTTTTAAGGGACCCAATTTTAGAGTATTATAAGTTGAGTAAGACATTATATTGACGGGTGCTCCTAAATTTAGTATGAAATGCTCAATTTTTTTTTTCAATAATACAAGGTAGAGTGAATATAGCTGGATCTGCATATTTTTCAGGTAGAGTTCTCTTAATGACATCAGACACATTCTCATCTATCTCGTCACCTCTTATCTTCTTATCTTCCTTTTCATATTCTTTCTTATTGGAATTCTCCATAGGAAAATGTGGTATAATTACACTAGAAGTGTTAGGCAAATAGAACTTGGATGTTACCTTGATTGAATTTTCATGCATGCGTTCATCTTTCTTGTCCACATCCTTCCCTTCATCCACCTTTTTAAATGGAGTAGAGCTCGAGTGAAGTTCTTCTCACTTCTCAACGTTATTGTACTAATATTTTCTTTGGGATTTACCACCATTTGTGAGTACAATTTTTTAGAATTTTGTGCCTCCAACCTATTAACCAAGATCTCTAGTTGGGAATTTTAGCTCTGCAAAGTCTGTATACTTGCTCTCGTTTCCTGTTGAAATTATAGAGTGTTAGTCAGGAGAGATTTTATAATATTATCTAGAGACATATCTAAATTAGAAGATTGTGCAGGTGCTGGTGATGATTTATTAAAAAATTGAGATGGATGTCTTGTTTGTCCTCCTTGATTCCCATAACCCAAATTTGGATGACCCCTCCATCCAAGATTATAATTGTTGGAGTAAGAATCATATGTATATTGAGATTGAATAGGAAATCTTCCTACGACATTTATTTGTTAAAAAGATTCTTCTTGTAATGTTGGACACATCCGTAGGATGTCCAGGAGTTGAGCATATGCCACAAATCTTGGCTATCTGTGACTGTCGTACAGCCAATTGACAGATCAAATCAGTTAGTTCAGAAATTTGATTTTCAAGATTCGAGTGACTTACCTCATTAACCGGTTTTGTAGCTCCATTTATTCTCATCCTGAATTGTTGAAAATTTTTTGTCATATTTGAAATTAACTGTCTGACTTCTTTCGGTGTTTTATTGACCAAAACTCCACCACTAGCTGCATCTACCATATTTCTATCCATGTGTAGAAGTCTTTCATAAAAATATTGAATTAAGAGCAGATACGGTATTTGATGATGTGGGCAACTAGTACAAAGTTGTTTGAATCTCTCAAAATATTCATACAATGTCTCTCCACTAATTTGCCTAATCCCATATATTTCCTTCCTAATGTTGGTAGCCCTAGATGTAGGAAAAAATTTCTCTATAAATAATCTTTGTATTCCATTCCATGTATTTACTGAACCAGAGGGTAAATAATACAATAAATCTTTTGTCTTGTCTTTTAGAGAAAAAGGAAAGACTCTTAATTTTATCAGATCTTCGGTCACACCTTGGGGCTTCATGCTTGAGCAGACGACTTGGAATTACTTTAGATGCTTATGTGGATCCTCACTTGAAAGACTATGAAAAAAAGGAAGTAAATGAATCAAACCATATTTGAGTTTGAATGCTACCTCAAGAGTTGGGTACTCGATGCACAAGGGTTGTTGGTTCAAAATTGGTGCAATTAACTCTTTCTGAGTCCTTTGACGATCTGCTATCGTTTCTTCCTCTTCGGTAAACAAATGAAAAATACACCTAAGAAATTAATTTAGTTTCTCGACAACGGCACCAAAATTTTGAAGGATTTGTCGAACCTCTCAAAATTAAAACTAATTTCCCGACACAATAAATTTGTAGTAATAGTGGTACCAAGTCAAATTCCAAAAGAACTTAATTAACATAATTTCTTAGTTAAATGCCAAATTAAAAATGGGTGATTTTTCAATTAATTTCCTAAATTAAAAATTAATAGCCTAAAAATAAAGAAAATAAATTGACAATGCAGAAATAATAAATATTGGAAGAAAATCAATCTACAAAAATTTTAATCCAAGAGTTCACTACGTTCAATTGTTTCATTGATCATAGGTTACAAATATTTTTCTTGCAATTCAAACATTTAATCTTAAATTTATTAAAATAGTTGTAATAAATTTTATGTTTTTCTAATTTAATTGATCAAACCCAACTTCTAATCAAAATTTATCATTTATCATTTATCGACTAAGCACGATAGCGTTCCATATCAATATAATGATAGTATTAAATTATATGAAAATAGTTAAATCAAAATATAAATAATTTGGATAACCGCAATTATTCAATTTTTTTCCATCGATTCCATAAGTTAAACATGAATATTGATAAAAAGAACCCATAAAAAATAACATATTTCTTACTTGTACCATTCACTTATAATAATTACAGATCACAGAAATCTTGGATAGCAATAGAAAAAATAATATTGAATTAAATTGTCAGATTAGCTAATACCAATTTTTCATATAAAATAAATTCAAAAACCAATGAATACTTGAATTAAAAGGGTAAGAAATTAAATAGAACACATAACCTCACAAGACAATTGAATAAAAGTTCCCCTTGAATCAAAAAATAAAACTAACCACTCATAGTGGTGAGCTTTTAATAAAAGAAAAAAAAAATTGAAAAGAAAAAAAAGAAAAACCTAAAGGAGAAAGATGCAGCAGCCATCCCCTCCTTATGTGAAATAGTGACGTCCCTTTTGAGGAATATATATTGGCATCTTGTTACTGCCTTCTTTTGTGTTACCCTAGATCTAAAAGAATCTCTTAACCAAAGGATAAGGAATGACTCTTTCAAAATAGAGAAATTAAAAATAACTCTTAAAAACAATTTTATTTAAAGTAAAATACTACTAAAATTAATTGAAACTAAAACTCATCCAATTTTGTCAAGTTTCTTCTTTTTTTTATAGGCCCAATTTGATGTCTTGAACCATTAAACTCTAAAATATCTCTTTAAACCCATTTTGACCCAATTTTCTGATTTCCATCACCTAAAAATAAAAAATCACAAAAACCATCCATTAGAGACTAATCAATCCCAAATCAAACCATAATATCAACAATGAATTTATCATTTTACACATTATCAATAACATGTCATCAATAAGGGATGTAACTCCCATATGGGTAGGCACAGTCCATCTTATCATTTGTTTTTTATCGAACGTAACGTGTTGTCAATAAGGGATATAACTCTTAGGTAGGTAGGCACGACCCATCTTATCATATGTTTTCTATCGAATGTAACGTGTCCTCAATAAAGGATGTAACTCTTAGGCAGGTAGATACGACCTATTTTATCGTATGTTTCCTATCGAACGTAGCGTGCTGTCAATAAAAGATGTAACTCTCAGACAGGTCGGCATGATCCATCTTATTGTAAGTTTCCTATCGAATGTAATGTACCATTAATAAGGTATGTAACTCCCAATCGAGTAGGTACAGTCCATCCTATTGTATGTTTCCTATCAAACGTAACGTGCTATTAATAAGAGATGTAACTTTTAGATAGGTAGGAACGGTTTATCTTATCAAATGTTTTCTAACTAACATAACATACCATTAATAAGATATGAGACTCTCGGAAGGGCATGCACGACCCACTCTATAACCTGACTCCAAATGAGCGAGATGCACCGTCAATAAAAGACTTCACCAGAAGGGTAGCTATGGCTTGTTCTTTCAACCGTGTTCTAACGATTATGGTCTATCCGAGAAATAGGGTTCCCCAACGGGTAAACATATTCGATTTACTAGTTGGCCTCCTAGCAAAGACACAGTGCCCCTAGATGGGCTGATATTTTTTGAAGAAGCCTAAAACAAATAAACATGACATATGATTTGGCTGAGTCCCTTGAACAAACCCATTTTCACTATTCGAACGATTAGGGGAATGTCCCTCGGTATCAACAAACAAAAGATGAAAAAGTACGAAAGGATCTTTTATTAAAGCGTGTTACAGTACAAAAAATTCCTTGGGACAATAACACAAAAATTACGCAAAATTAGGAGGAATAGGGGGAATTGTTAAAACCTCTCGAGGTGTAAACTCCACTGCAGCCACGATAGACTCAGCAGAAACACGACCGAATCAGTAGGGGCCATGCCTTGGTTCATTACTTGCCGATTGATAGCCTCTTCCCTTTAGGGCAAAGCCCCATCCAAAATAACTTCACGGGCTATCTCTTCAGTACATCTCAACTTCTTAACCAGTTTATACTGGGAATCTCTAAAGGTCGCAGCATTTTTGGCAAAAGATTCCTTGGATTTGGTTATATTTCACTCTGTCGCTCGAAGGGACTCTTCGCGTAACCGAACCAACGTGTCAGTAGTTTATAGATGGACCTCACGAACTTTTGCCTCGGTCACCAGTTTTTCACTATGCTTTTGATACAATGCTAAATCCAGTCGCAAACTCTTTATTTCCTCCTCCTTTTCAACAAGCGAGGCATTGGGCGTTTTCTCCGCTTTCGTGACCTTTCCCCATTGACCAAGAGCATCTTGTAATGTCGAGACCTATCGGCTTTCTTTTTCAAGTGCCCTATTGTCTGATTTCTCTGTCGCTCTTGGAACTCCGTCAAGGACATCGTCTAAAAAAGGGGAATCGAATCAATCAAAAGTAAAGAAAGAAGCAAAACAGGATAAGTACGAGAAAAATAATACAATCAACTGAGAGTCTTAAGGGCCCCGTCCACCTGCTCAAAGGACATCCTATGCAACTCCAGCTCTGAATGATAAAAATTGAACCGATTGACTATTCGACCTGCCTCAGCCAAGTCGACATAGCTATACCGCTTTTCTCCCGTGTAGAGTGACTGTTCCCCTTTCTTTCAAACCCTTCTTACTATTGAAGAACCAAACAAGGATAGAAGGAGGAATGACAGTCCCATTGGATACCTTATGCTTCCCCTTGCGTAGGGGCCATAGGGGAACAATGAACGATGGTCCGAACATCTCTTCTACTGTAGCAGCAGAAGCCTCTGATTCTCTTGGTGGCCTTGCCTCAACACTTGGCATGAGAACATCCTTAAGCCTTCCCATTTCGGGTATCTATGACACTGGAATGCATTCTGATGTGAACCCGATAAGTATAGAAACCCTAGAATCCACGAACAAATAATATAGGCCAAAAATCTTTCTAATGAATGATTTGAATCGATGGAAAATAAAAAACCTCAACATTTGCCCTAAAGGACGAAGAATCTAAGGTATATGACCTTAAACCCGTTTCTCACTAGAACAAAAAGTTTGGTGTAAAGACGGATGAATGACACCATAATCTAAGTGGTTCGAAATCTAGATTGATAAGTCAAAGAACTAAATAAATCTCTTATCTTGAATAAGTTCAAAGTTCTAAAAAAAACAAAAATTGTGTGAAGAAATCTCACAATTTTATTAATTCTCTCAAAATTATTTCAAAAGTTGTCTTTTACATAATGTGTAATGACTTATTTATAGATTTGAGGTAAACACTAAAATGACAATTAAAAATTTAGTAACTCTCTAAATAATCAAAAATTAGGAAATTAAAATATAAATTACAAAGAAAAATTAGGAAACTAAATAAAGTAAAACAAATTATTTTGACCAAATTTTTATTACTATTTTTTCTATAATTTCGTTCTCTCTTGATTTTGGATAGTTTTGGACCTTTTATTCTTTCAATTGGGTTTGTAAGAGTATAATTAAGCTCCCTTTTGGTTCTTCATTCATTTGGACTCCAATTTTTTGTTGTAAAACTCTTTGAATTCAGTTATTCGGTTCTTTCTTGAATCTTTTAACTTGAGCCCTCATCACCAAACCAACTGGAACTTGAATTGGATCACGCGAATTCTTTACGACCTTGATGTCTGCATCATTTCCCCTTCTTGATAATGATTTGTCCCCAAATCGTCACCTGTGTGAAAGTGCATCTACAACTGCATTTTGCTTGGGAAAAGTCTCAGTGAATTAAGTCCATCGAGCATGTCTCTTACTATCTTAATAAACTAACAACTTAATTCAAAAATAATTGTTTTGTGAAATTCAAAGAAAGAATAACAAGAGAAACAAAGAATGAAAATAACAAAGAAAATAAGTGAGAAATAAGGAAAATCACAAATTTAAAAAAATTCCAAATTAAGAAAGAAACAAATAAGGAATTGAATAAATAATAAAGGTAAATAAATAAAGAAAGAAAACAAGGAAGGTGAACAAATAAGGAAAGAGAAGAAATAAAGAAGAAACAATAAAAGGAAAGAAAAAAAAATTGGAAGCTGCCTTTTTTTAATTATTTTTTTTTCATAGCCTCTTTTTTTGGAACTACGACAACAAGAGAAAAAAAATCAAGGATGAAAGATACCAAAAAAATAAATTATACCCACGAACGAAGAATTTTGTTTTTTGTGATAAATTGAAATTGGAGATAATTTTAAGACCAAAACACAAATAAGAAGAAAAAAAGACAAAAAATTATAAACAAGTATGAATAATTCGAAGGGTAACCCGAACCTGACTCTGATACTAACTGATGTGAACCCAATAAGTATAGAAACCCTAGAATCCATGAACAAGTAATATTGGCCAAGAATCTTCCCAACGAATGATTTGAACCGGAGGAAAATAAAGATCTCGACCCTTGCATTAAATGAGGAAGAATTTAAGATATATGATCTTAAATCCATTTCTCACTATAACAATAACTTTGGTATAGAGATGGAATGAATGATACTACAGTCAAAGAATTAAACAAGACTCCTATCTTGAATAAGTTCAAAGTTTTCAAAAGAACAAAATTTGTGTGAAGAAATCTTACAATTTTGTTAATTCTCTCAAAATTGTTTCAAAAGTTGTCTTTTACATAATGTATGATGACCTATTTATAGACTTAAGATAAAAACTAAAATGGCAATTAGAAATTTAGTAACTCTCTAAAAAAATCAAAAATTAGGAAATTAAAATATAAATTACAAAGAAAAAATCAGGAAACTAAATAAAGTAAATCAAATTATTTTGGCAAAATATTTGCTACTATTTTTTCTTTACTTTCGTTCTTCCTTGGTTTTGGATAGTCTTGACTCTTTTATTCTTCTAATTGGACTTATATGAGTATAATTAAAACCCATTTTGGTTTTTCATTCATTTGGCCACTAATTTCTTACTGTAAAACTCTCTGAATTAAGTTATTCGGCATTTTCTTGAATCTTTTAACTCGAGCTCTTGTCACCGAACCAATTAGAGCTTGAATTGGATCATGCAAATTCTTTACGGCCTTGATGTCCGCATCACCTTTATCATCAACCAAAAATAGGTGGTCATCAGATGTCAAGCTATCAACCTCTTTTAGATCAGTGGCCACAGGCTCTGAATATCTTGTCGAAGCAGGGGATGCATGCCCTCTAGTCTCCTTGATTCCCTCGTGCCCCCATTTGTCGTAGACTCAGGCAATTGAATTCTCCTTCTATTTGATGAAGGAGATGTGGGCTTTGATTGGGCCCTAGATGTCCCATCGGTCTTCCTTGAAGGCCTCTTGGCATTTGGTCGCACCTGTTTATTGGTTGTGATTTCCTTCAGCACGGGATCCCCCGGAGAAGACAGGATGTTAACCAACCCTATCTTCATCCTTTCGGTTAAAAGAGACCTATCGACTTTTCTCTTCTCCTTATCAGTAGACCCGCCAAAGACGACATTTGGTCATCCACCAGAAAATCGATCCAGATATTCCTACGGATAGACTCACAATAGTTACCATCAAACCACACAAAACGGGAATGACAGGAAGAAGTCGAAGGCTTTCTCCCTAACGATGGCTCCCCATCGGTGCTAGGCAACAGTGGCACAAGGTCCTTATTCATAAACTCTACAAAGAAATATTTGTGTATCCAACTCTTATCGATTGATTCTTTGTAATAAAACCCCCAATTGGATTCGAATCAGGGTTGCAACCTGTACCAGCCTCGGGTGGAACCATTAACCCCGTATCATACCAACGAAAAGATAGCTGCTAGAATCTCAAAATCAAAACGAATGTGACAAAATCCTAGCAAAGAAATGACAGCCATGATTAAGCGCCAAGCATTGGGGATCAGCAACGTCGGGAATATGTTCCAATGGAGCAATACCTCCATAATCAGAGAAGTATATAATATTTTCAAACCAAACTTCACTGACTGTTTATACATTGGAACAAAACCCTTAGGCGCCCTATTGGCTCTGTCCTTGTCCATAGTCGACACCAGGGTATAATTGTTTTCCATTAATATATCGGTTTGAACTTCTTGAAGTTCCTACCTAATTATAACACTTCGGATGTTGCTGATGCTTAGATGAATCTGAGAATGAGAACCTCTTGTCATTTTTCTCAAGAAAGATTTTCTTTACGAAGTGATGGTTTGCAAGAAAGAAAGACAGACACAAGAAAAGAAGTGTTTGATCCACTCGAACGACTGGCTTTATAAAGAGCACTGAGGACGATTTGCTAGAAAGCGGCACGTGTCACATTAAAAGTGTCGCACCTTTTTGATGATCATTACTCATAGCACTTTTCTCACAAAACAACACCACAAGTCAAGAACAAATAATAGGACATGGTCCAAAGGTCCATTTCCAAAAAGGCATTTGCCAACGTGTCAATAATTAGAGATCAATTTTTTCAGAGGGTGGACACGGTCAGATACATTGTGTGATTGCCAACCTGTCAATGATTATAGATCAATCTTCCGAAATAGTGGACAAGGTCCAACACATCGAGTGATTGCCATTGATAATAAACTAGCTGATCTGTAACTTTCAGAGGCATTTAGCACACATGAGATGACACTGTTTTTGCCGCATCGGTACGGGGTCAATCATTATCTCTATTGGTAAAAGGTAGAATGAACACTCTCCAGATATGGAAGAAGACTTTGGAAATCTATCGATAAGGGAAAAATCTCCCCATATTATTAAAATTCCTAAATGATAAAGATTACAAATGTTTTGAGAATATTTGACTATGAAATCGTGACATTTTAAGACATTTTCATGAGAAAACTAGGGTTACAACGCTACGAGTATATAGAGCTCCTAAAAGACTTACATATAAAAGCATCCGACATACCAAGGCCCAAGTACGCTCTGAGAGACCAGACACTTGACACACAAACCATAGGCCTTTCAGCTTTCTTTCTCTTACATTCAGTCTATTTTATTCCTATCGAAAACTGTCATTTTTGACTTAAATATCAGAGTCTCTCTCGCTGGAATACCCTTCGACGATATTTTACAGATTTTGAATCATCTCCATAAATAACCGTTCGAGTCAAAATAGTCAAAATATGTTGTGGCAAAACCCACCTCTAGTGGAACCCTTCATCCAAATTCGTTCTCTTGCTATTTCCCCAAACAAGAAGAGAAAAAGGGCTTTTTCTCTCTTAAATTATGTTTTTATTAAATTAATAATAGGGAAAATTTACCCCACATGATCAAATAGGGTTTGCCAGTTGTAGGTTTGGTAGGCATTTAATTAAGAGCCTATGGGATTAGTAGTCATTTAGTCTCTTTCCCATTTCGAGACAAACTGACATAGGCGTCTTTGTTAGATTGAAGGAGCCACATACATAGGAAGTCAAAGGTGAATTCACGTGTCAATGTTCTGGGGACCGTAGGCTGTCTATTACAAAGTCAAAAGGGGCCAACCAAAGGCCATAGCTCTTTTTCTTTTTTTGGGTTATACCCATTTTTTCATTTACTGTCCGATATTTTTATATATTTAAATTATTTTATTTTATTTTATTTTAAATTTTATTTTATAATTTTTAAGATTATTTTTTGGTTTTATTTTATAATTTTACACTGATTATTTTCATGAATTTTATTTTAAGATTATTGAATTTATTTAAAAATATTGAATTGCACAGATAATTATTAGTATTTTAGGTATAACTTTCCGATCTAATGTCCGATTGACCTGATTCTTATTTGGTTGGAAAGATGACTTCAAAGCCTACAAATCTTATGAAGACATCAGAGACTGGGTCAGACCAGAAGATATCCGAAATTTGAGTCGAAATTGCTATAGTGTTGAAAATCAAGATCCATGAGTTCCAAAAGCCAAAATCCAAGTGAAATATCAAGCTGTTATGAGAACCTACAAATTTTAAGTCATTTAGGACTCTTAGGACTTAGATTATAAAAAGAACACATCCTTTGGAGGGAGAGAGGAGAAACCCTAGTAGCTACATCTTTTGGAGGAGGATTCCTTTGGGTGCAAAGGGGATATTTTCTTTACTTTTCTTGCTTTTCTTTATCATGTCTACATAGATTTCTTATTCCTAGGACTCGATGGATTCTGTTCTTTGATTAATAACATGGCTTGATTTGTTTTTTTTCCTTAAATCTTTATTGACATATTTTTTCTTCGATGAGATTTCATTGTTGGATTTAATGTTTCATTCATAAAAGGCCTTACGATATGATGATTTGCGATTATATGCATGAGATCGAGAAAAAATTGTATGAAATCTAACCAACATAATAAAATCCATATAGAGTTATGAGATCGACGGATGATTAACTCTATATGTGTGGATTTTAGGGAAAACCCTAATTTACAGATATTCCATAGATTTTAATACAGTTCGGTCTAATCAAAATTGTATGACCATTTGGGTTTTTGTTAGTCGAATTAGGGTTTCATTGCATGACCATTGGGTGAATCTAATTTAGGAAAATCTGTCATCATCAAAAATTAATTTTTAATCAATAAATTTTAAGGGTTTTGAAAGAATTCAACCGTGTGAAAAATTGGAGACAGATGAAATCGATATCCTAGAATTTTATAAAATTAGCGTTTTCATTAATAAATATTCTATTTTTGATATTTTCATAGTTTTGATATCATTGTAATCTTGATTTGTTTTGTCCAACTTAGATAGAGTATTTTATAGTTGGTAATATATAATATTCTCATGGGAACGACACTTACTTTGCACTATACACAACATTCGACTAGGGTATACTTTCCCTAAATAGTGATACACAAAAATCACGTAACAAGTTTTTGGCGCCGTTGTCAAGGATATTCTTATATATCAAAAAAAATTATCTTGTTTGAAATTGGATATTATTTTTTTTTATTTCTTGTCTTTTTCTTATTTTTGATAAATATGGTATACAGATTTTAGGGTTTTGCATATATTTCTTGTTTCTTCCGTATATAATTAGGTTTTTTAGGGTTTTTTTCAGCTGTTTGAAAAAAGATTTAGGAATTAGGGCAATTGACTACTTTTTTAGAAGGATTTCGGCCTGGTGAACAAAATCCAAAGCTAATGCTATGGGCACAACCCTATTTTCATCAAATTCTATCGTTTTCATAGGATTTTCTATTTTTTTGATTCTTTCGTGATTTTTAGAATTTTCTGATTGTCTTTTTGGGTATTTTTTTGTATTATTTTGCTGTATTTTTGTGATTTTTACATTTATCTAGGTATTATAGATCTTTTTGAGTAGTTCTTACATTTGGTTTTGAAGATTGAATTTTGTGCTATTTTTTGTATCCATACAGTACATGGTGCGATTCAAAAGTCTTGATCTAGCTAATTTTGATCCTGAGATTGAGAGAACTTTACGAACCATTCATAGACAAGCTAGGGAAGTCAAGGAAGAAGAAACAATGACTCATAAAAATATAGCAATGAGAGAGTATTCGATGTCTAGAATTCAAAACATTCAGACTAGCATTACGCGACCCACTGTAGAGGCAAACAATTTTGAGCTGAAGCCGAGTCTCATGGGGATGGTACAAGCAGATCAGTTCGGTGGAGAAGTATTCAAGAATCCAAACAACCACTTAAAAGATTTTTTTGGGAACAGTGACACAATCAAGCTAAATGGAATCAGCTCCGATACCATCAAGTTAAGGTTATTTCCTTTCTCTCTTAAGGGAAAGGCAAAAGTATGACTGAACTCATTCCTTGCTAATCATTCTAAACTTGAGAAATTCTTTCTTAGGCATTTTTGGCTATGTATTTTTCACCTGATAAGACAGTTAAACTATATAATGATATTACTAATTTTAGGCAGTTTGAAGGTGAATCTTTATATAATGTTTAGGAACGGTACAAGGATTTGATTAGGAGATACCCACATCATAGTATTCCTGAATGGTTGGTTTTACAAACATTTTATGGTGGTCTTTTAAATTCTGTGAAATTACCATTGATGCTGCGGCTAGGGGTACATTTACGAGTAAATCATCTAATGAGGCATGGTCTTTTAAATTCTGTGAAATTACCATTGATAATTGGTATAATGAGAGTGACATTCCTAGGCAAAGTGTTGGCATGCATGCGGTTGATAGTTTTAGCATGCTCAATGCGAAAATTAACTCTTTGATTAATTGCATGAAAACTAATCAACTTAATATTATGTCTAACTAGGCCTTATATTGTGATTATTGTGGTGATTCTACTCACATATCTTTTGAGTATTCACAGGTGCAGCAAACAAACTACATTTCTACCTTTGACAGATCTCAGGACAACAATTACTCCAATACGTATAACCCTGGATGGAGGAATCATATCAATTTTTCATGCAATCAAGGAGAACCATAGAGAGTGAATTCACTAGATTTTTATTCAGGGAATCCACAACCAAAAGAGATTAAGACATCATGGAAGTTGGCAATTGAACATTTGGCAACTGCAACAAATGAAAGGTTTGAGAGGCTCGAAAATAAGATTAATTAATTGACTAACTCCTTTCATTTTTATCTGTATAATAGATTGTCAAGTGACATTGAAAAGAACCTTAGAGAGCAGGTTAACGCAATCTCATTGATGAAAGAGAAAGAATTGCAAGAGGTACCAGATTTATCTAAAGATGAAGAGGATAAACAAGAGACAAAGGAAGAGATCCAAAAGTCTATAAAAGAGGAGGCTGAAACACCAGATTCTAAACAGGGAAGTGGTTTATGTTTTAGTGATTCTAAAACCCCCATTTCTTTTCCTGAACACATGTTATGTGCAAAAATACAATTTGAAAAGTTTTTAGAAATTCTTAAAAAATTACACATTAATATTCATTTTTTAGTTGTCATCAGACAAGTGCCGAGATACGTGGAATTTCTTAAGGAAGAGATCACTAATAAGAGTAAACTTAAAGAGATTTCAAATGTCAAACTTACATATGAGAATGCGATAATTGACAAGAGAAGGACAAAGGCATGGGATGATGCAATAAATAGACATACTGCGAAGATTTATGAGAAGAAAAAAATTGCTAAAAAGGAAGTTGCAAGTTTCCTGACTTAATCAGAGGAGTCTTTTCGTTCTATTCTCTTAATTTTAGATTGATTTATATTGCGGACAATGTTTGGATTAAGTGTGGGCGGGATGTATTGTATTTTAATTTTTAGGTATTTTATTTATTTCATCTTGATTTTTAGGACATTTTTTTAGGAATTAGAATATTTTTATTTAGAAATCTTGATTTTTGTTGAATTTCTTAAGCTTTAAAAAATTTTTCCATACCAACTAGATTTTCTTAAGTTTTCTAGTCCTTGTATGTTATTTGTCTTGAATTGGATTGCATGACAGATGAATGGTATTAATAGTTATGTGACACATGAGTGACTATTCATTTTTTTTATGGTTGATTTGAAGGATTAACATGCAAGATTTAACACCGAACTTACCTTAGTGAGGATTTGATCCTTATAGAGCAATTTTTTTTTTGCTTTCATTATTTTTCTTGTTAAGCGTATATCACACATGATTTGGTCATTCTAGAATTTGCTTTGTTATGTATTTTGAGACCATATTCTTGATTTTCATATACCAAAATGATTAACGTACTTAGATTTACACACTTTTAGCTTTCGAAAAAAACCAACCCAATTATTTTACCTCTTAGTTACCCCCTTTGAGCCTAAACCTTTTCTTTCATATATTAATCACACCATTTACCCTATGACCTTTTCTTTCTAACTCCAGAATTTGAATCTGAATTCACTAATGTACTTATAGTTGATAGCATGGTATTATGTTTTTAGGTATTATTTTTTTGTTTGACTTTTATATATATTTTTAGTCATTGTCATGTTGATTGAGTTATGAAAAGAAAAAAAAAAATCAGCAAAAAAAATGAAAAATGAAAAAAATGAGAAAAAAAAGAAAAGTGTTGGTTGAAAAAAAAAAGAAAAAAGAAAAAAAGAGAAAAGAAAAAGTCGAAAAAAAAAAGAAAAAAAAAACATTTTTCATTCTCAGTATTGTTCACTCTTATAGTGAAATTATTGTTCTTTCCTTTAAATAAGTGATATATCACATTACATGTTCATAGTTAGAGTTAGTATTTTCTTTGTCTTGATACTTAATTATACTTAGTGAATCATTTTAACCCTACATTTTACTCATTATTCTATCCCTTACCTTAACCCCATTACAACCAAATAAAAGACCTTTTGATTGGTGTGGATTTCATATATAAATGGTGAAGATTTGATATATAAGCAAACTTATGGTAATACCATCTCATTGTATTGATTTGAGTGATACACATACCATTATATAAAATAAGTACTTTGAGTAGTTGGTTAATATTTTCATTCATTCTATTGAGTGAATCAATTGTGAGGGTGGTTGAGTCTTGCATTTTTCTTGATTTCAATGAGACTATATGCGATGCAATAGTTTCTCTACTGTTGGATACTACGAAATATTGATTATCTTGATTGTAATTCCAATTTGAACTTGTTATATATACATAGTTAGAGATTTGAGATGTTGAATTGGTTTTGGAAAAAATTTATTCCTACTTGAGGACAATCAAATATTCAAGTATAGGGGTATTTGATAGCGATATTTTTATACACTTGAATTTTTTTATTTAATTTTATTTTAAGCTTTATTTTATGACTTTTAGGACTATTTTTAGGTTTTATTTCATGATTTTACACTGATTATTTTTGTGGATTTTATTTTAGGATTATTGAGTTTATTTAAGAATATTGGACTACACAGACAGCTGTTAGTATTTTGGATATAATTTTCTGCTCCGATATCGGATTGATCTGATTCTTATTGGGTTGGAAAGAAGACTTCAAGGCCTACAAAACTTATGAGACATCAGAGGCTGCGTCAGACCAGAAGATATCCAAAATTTGAGTCGAAATTACTGTAGTGCTGAAAATCAAGGCCCATGAGTTCTAAAAGCCAAAGTCTAAGTGAAATATCAAGCTGTTATGAAGACCCACGAATTTTAAATCATTTAGAACTCTTAGGATTTAGATTATAAGGAGGAGACATCGTTTGGAGGGAGAGAGAAGAAACCTTAGCAGCCACCTCCTTTGGAGGAGGATTTCTTCGGGTGCAAAATGAGATGTTTTCTTTACCTTTCTTACTTTTCTTTATCATATCTATTTAGATTTCTTGTTCCTAGAACTCGATGGATTCTGTTTTTTGATTAATAATATAGTTTGATTCGTTTCTTTTTCTTAAATTTTTATTGGCATATTCTTTCTTTGATGAGATTTCATTATTGGACTTAATGTTTCATTCGTAAAGGGCCCTACGATGTGATGATTTGCGATTACATACATGAGATCGAGAGAAGATTGCATGAAATCTGACCAATACAATAAAATCCATATAGAGTTATGAAATTGACGGATGATTAACTCTGTATGTGAGGATTTTAGGGGAAACCCTAGTTTACAGATATTCTATAGATCTTAATGTAGTTCGGTCTAATCAAAATTGCATGACCATTGGGTTTTGTTAGTTGAATTAGGGTTTCATTGCATGACCATTGGGTGAATCTAATTTAGGGAAATCTATCATCATCAAGAATGAATCTTTAGTTAATAAATTTTAAGGGATTTAAAAGAGACAGATGAAATCGATGTCTTAGCGTTTTATAAAATTAGGGTTTTCATTAATAAATATTATGTTTTTGATATTTTCATAGTTTTGATATTTTTGTAATCTTGATTCGTTTTGTTCAACTTGGATCGAGTATTTTATAATTTGTAATACATAATATTCTCATAGGAACGATACTTACTTTGTACTATACATAACATTCGACTAGAGTATACTTATCCAAAATCATAAAACACAAAAATTGCATAGTACTGTCTTTGAATGAAACTATTTACACACCATAATAATTTGGAAATGAAGCTAACAGTGTTTAGTAATAATATATTAATTTTTTTAATTAGAATCTTAAATTTAAGATTTAATAATAAAAAATAAATATCGGGAGAATTATCCTTTAAATAGTTTTATAATATTTAAATTAAATTAGTTAAATAATTTAAATATCAAGAAAAAAAAAGAATTTAGAAACGGAATGTCATGTCAGGGCTAGATCCTTAGGGAAATGGAAATGCATTTTCTAAAGAGTTGACATTCTTCCTCATCACATGATACCACTTCCAATGTTATCAAGCAAGGAGAAAGAAAATCTCTTTTTCATGATTATTAAAGATGAAAAATAATACAACAATATTATTTTGATAAAATATTATAATAATTAGATTTATATAAAAATCAAAAAATAAAAAAATGAAATATTTTAAAAATCAAATCAAGATTTATTTTAATATATAATATTTTCAAACAATCAAATTCAATCATGAGTTAGGTGACAAAAGTTATTGCAACTTTTTTCTTTTTTTTTGCATTAGATGCATCTCAGACATTTTTCAATTTATGCATGAATTTAATGGTGTGTCATTTGTCTATAGTAGTTCTTTGTAAGAAAAAAAATGGAGAAAAAGAAAATAAAAATCTATTTTATTAGATTTCAATCTGTCAGTCTAAAATAGAAGCTGAGAAAAATTCTAATTTCTCAATATGGATAAGGCAGGGAGGATAAAAAATAGGAATATATAGAGTTTATCCAAACTTTGGCCTGGTTATGGTATTCAAGACTAGTCAACTTATTACGCATTTAATCCACATATTGAAATCCAGAAATGTGAGCCATAACTCACTACCGTCTTCCTCTCAAATATCTCAAGTTCTAATCACTTATACGTATTAAAAAATAAAAAAAAAAATCCAAAGAAAAAAAAAGAATTAGGTTGTTAACGGTGTAACACCGGACACGTCCAGATTATGATGTTTATTTTAGATGGACTATTAGAAAAAAAAATTAATTATATATTTATGAAAATATGGAAGAACAATTATTGGGAACAAAAATGTGAATTTTTGTCGTTCAGAATAGTCAGGACTTTTTAAAACACTTAGTTGATGAATTTTAAAATTTTTAAAATTACTGATCATTGGAGTCCTGATCATCAGAATCGTCGGTTATTTGGGTGTTCGGCAATCAGTACTTGGTGGATTTTAACCGTTCGGTACTCAGAGAAATTTTAGTGTTCGGTAGAGATCTAAGTTCAGTGAACAATCCCTCAAATTTTTGGTTTCCCAGTCCATAGTCGATGGTAATCATCTACCAATCGATAATTATGAGACGTCCATCGGTATTGTGAAGATGAAGTTTATATCTGTCGGTATTAAATTCCCAAACTCCTGTTGGTCATTTACTCACCAGTTGATATTGGAACTCCTGTCAGTATTATGAGAACCTGTCGGTATTGAAATAATTACACAGTTGGTACATTGTGAAACAAATGGGTTGACTGTCGGTGATATCTAATTTTAAATTCCCATTTTATTTTTATTAAGAGATACCCATGAAATTTATATCGATTATTTTGTTACCGATCGATAATATATACCATCGGTAATATGAGATTGGCTGTTCGGTATAATGTACTTCCATTTATCCGTTCGATATTCATTCCCAATTTTCATTTTCTTGTTTGAATACCTTGTCTCGTCCGGTCATTGAACATCCAAATTCAAATTTACCATTTTGCTGATCAGTCATTGAGCATTTTCTTTTTATTATTTTGCCAGGATCGGTATTGTGAATTTATGATCGGTAATATGCACTATTGGTATCCATCGGTAAGTGAAATTTTCTTTACCACCTCTCGATTGTTCGGTACAATCTCTCCAAATTTCCAATATTTGTCGGTATTTGTTAAAAATTTATATTTCCTTGTTCGGTACTTCTTTAGCCGTTCTGTTCCCTATTTTTTTTATATAACTGTTCGGTCATCGATCATCACTTTGCTTTGTCCAATTATTGAGAATTCATCATCCCTCAAATTTTCGATTGGTTGCCATTTTCCATCGATGAGTGCATGAGAATTTCCATCGGTTCCCAAACTTGTATTAGCCATCGGTTAACCCTTACCACCATTTCTCTAACCATCGGACATGCATTTGCCAAATTTTCTTCATTCGGGATGTGCGAATTTCCTTGATTTCCACCTTCGGTCCTTGCCTTTGACCAATCACCTATGTTGAACACTTGAAATTGCCATTTGACACGTGTAGACCTATGTTGTTGAACATTTGAAATTGCTTGAATTTTTGGACGTCATATGCATTGGTTGGGAATTGAACCTTTAACATCCAAGTCTCCATAAAGGTAAGTTACCGCCAAGCCATCCAAACCATTTGATCACTATATGTTACATTTATAAATATTCCATATTTTGAGATATTTCAAAAATTTTCATAATTCTACTTTGCTTTCTGTAAATTTGTAATACCTATTTTAACTCTTCTTGTCTGTTACTGAACACTTCTTCTTAGTACAATAAAAGTCTAAGTACTTAGACCCATAAAGTTGATTGCTCCAACGATCAAAAGTGCATATTGGGCATTTTGTGCAAATAGAAAATGGATGAGGGCCACTAGGTAAATATTAAAAATATGTTGATGATAAAAAGAGGAATGAGGTTCTAGAACCTACGAAAGGGCATTTCTCATTTCTCTCTAGAGTATTCTCTTTTCATCTTTCTCTTTTCTTTTCTCCTCCAAAACCCAATCGATCAACATCAAATCTCTAGATCAAAGGTTTCAAACTACACATGAGCACTTCAAAGATTGATCTTAGTTTTGAATTTTAAGTAAAGTTTAAGAGTTTAGTGCTGTCACAAAGAGAGGAAAATCAAGGGTTTTGGTGTGATCCAAGCCAGAAGGATTTTTGGAGACAAATCAAGGTAATATAATTTTTCCAACTCAAGTTTTGCTTTATTTAGCTCTCTAATCATTTGGATTTGGAGGATTTTAAGCCAACAGACGTGAGATAAAAATTTGGTTTGAATGTTAGGGTTTTTGGGGTTGATGTGAGATGATCGGTAGTGATGATCTTGATTATATGATGTCTCATAGGGTCTGGACAAGTTGGTCAGGACAGGATCGTTGCCGAGGATAGATCTATGAGTGACTACCCTCCTTGTCACTGTGAGTAGAAGGTTGGTTGTCTTTGTGAATGAGAAATGATTTTCAGGATTTTCCAAAATGATTTTTCTAAATTGATTTTATGAAATGTTTTGTGATTGTGGAATGTCCCCAAAAATATATTTTATTTGAGCCATGAGATTCATTTTGAAACATGCTGAATTTTTCCTGCGGAAACATTTGCTGAGTTTATGAATTGTGAAACTTGTTGATTTTTATGGTATGTGATATGATGTTTGAAAAATGGTTTATGTACTGACTTTGGGGCATGAGCTTGAGCCCCCATGGTGCATGTATGGGGTGTGAACACTCAGTTATATGATGACCGGTCGAGTTGAAACTTCCACGGACAGATTCGAGGGGGCAGCGTGGAGAGATTGGTAGACTTGAGGGGGTGGCGGCGGTTGAGAGATGCCCCCCAAGTCCATTTCGAGGCTATTCAGTTGCACCTCCCAAGAGACCGCGAGCCAACGCCAAGGTCGGGGTTGATGTTTTATGACTGATGATAATGAAAACCCCTTGGCGGTTCATCGGATGGTCCGAGCCAAGCCATCGGTGGAGAGATTTTGAGGCAAACCTCAGGTTGATGGAAAAGTGTATATTGTGTTCTGGAAAAAAAATCATGGCTCTTGCTATAATTGTTTGAATGACTACTCGATGTTTTCGTTGGAACATAAATCTATTTTGAGATTATTGTTTGACACTTCCACACTCACCACTCACTCACTTACACAGCTATACCATTGCACTCCACTCACTGGATATTTCTATATTCACCCCTCCTCTTATTCCTTTTCAGATGAAGTGTAGAGACAGATCACTTCATCGTAGTTAAATCCAGTTGAAGGAAAGAGTCGTCCGGGACCGACCATCGGTATTGGTCCCTCTTGATGAGGATTTTTGTGACATGTAGTCAGACCCATCGGAGGACATTTTTGAAACTCTGTGTAATGTATTTTCCTCATGTTTTCTTCTAAAGTAAAAATTTTATGTTTTGAAAGATATATTTTGAAATACCGAATAACTTTTATTTATTATATCTTTGGTTTTAAAATATTATGTAAACTGGTATTTCTTTGTTGGAAAGGTATTATCATAGCCTTACGGGATCTTGAGGTGCGTGTTGGCGATAGCACGTACTTTTAGATCACGCGGCGATTGTCACGTGCTCGGATCCATGGGTCGGGGTGTGACAAACAGTCTCAAATGCATGTATCTTTTCCTGATCATACATCACTATTAACCAAGTTAAAAAAAAAAAAGATAAATTAAACAAATCCACAAAATCATGTAGATTCAAATATACCATCTATCAATTTATATGGGCCTCTCTATTGTCACCTGGAGTAGATGAAGAACTCTTTGAGGTAGCAAAAGGCAATGAAGTTGGAAGGAAAACCAAGCTTCCTGGTTGTGAATTTGTCGAAGCTCGTCGATTGTTCAAGTAACTTGACGCACATCCAAAGTTATTTCCTTTTGGAGTTGAAGATGGGTAAGCAGTAGAATTGATGGCTTGAATTTGCTCATCCCACTTCATTTTTTGTCCAAAATTTGTCTCTCCTCCACTTTGGTTTCCATGAACAACAGTACTCCCACTTCTATTGTTACTAATTATTGATGTGAGGGCTGCAGCTAGCGCTGATTGGAAATTTTGATCCGATGTGATTGCTTTGGTTGCAGCTACAATGGTATCAGGGAGATATTGTTGTCCATTGACCAGGCTACCATTCTTTTGTATGTAATTCTTGTAGAAATTTTCCTCGACTTGTCTTGCCAAGTTGAAGGGAGTGGTGTAACTCTTATTGTAGGGTTGAGTAGCAGAGGTAAGTATTCCATTGCCCCATGGAACGGGCATCGAGTTGGTCTCTGAAGAAGAAAAGCTTAAACTTGTAGAGGACATGAGCCTTTGAGATTGAGTGTTAAAGTTGGAAGGCAGTACTCTAGAAAAATAAGGATGTGATGAAGATGATGAGGATGCAGTGAGGTCAAGAGTGATGGTTGGACTTGAAGGGGAAGGCGCAAGTGAAGAGGTAGGTAAGTAGTGTGGTGGCCTTGATCTTGAGTTATTAGAGAGATAGAAGTTTAGACCATTGAGGCTGGTCGGGGTAGAGGTAGTTGTACTGCCCATAGTTGATTGGTGGAGGACTTGTCCGGAGGTGGTTGAGCCGGAGATGAGCATGGAAGCCGCTGCTGAGGTGGTGGAAGCCATAGCAGTGGCCGCGAGAGGGAGTGGATGGTTGTGTGTTCCTTCATAAGTTATGATCAATATGGACTTGTCCTCGGCACATCTTTGCACCTATTTAGAAAGAAACAAAAAAATAATAACTAAGTATAGCTTGAGAAAGAGTTGTTAATTGGATTCTATGAAAAACAATATTAACTTCGTTGATTGTTAACAATATCAGCAACGACACATTTAAGACAAATTGATAATCACAAATTTTCAATCATTTGTCATTAATTTAATTGTTAATATTTGTTAATAATGGATTTTAGTTATGTTTTGAACTGATCTTATAGTTGTCGATCATTACAATTTTTAATAATAATTTATATTTATTTTATAAAAGTTATTTTTTTCTATAAAAAATTCATTGAAATAGAATTCGTAAGATCATATGCTTTTGTGTATACCTGTTTCCTCAAGGGGCATGATGGTGCAATTGTGCTACGATAGTAAGCTCGTGGACAAGGATTTCCTTTTGCAATCTTTTGGCCATATTTCCTCCGATGGCATCCATCATTCATCCGAAATATGAATATTTTATCTTGGAACAAGGTTGTTGTGAAACTATAGAAGTATTGGGATATAATTAGTGCTAAATTTACTAACCATAGGTAAATCACATCGAGCCCTCACAGAAAATCTAGCCCTCTTAACAATGTGAGGTTGCTGAGAAACTTCTTCTTCTCCGGTGCTTCCCATTGTCTTTGGAATTTTATTAGGATGCCTAGTTTCATCATCTCTTCCTTTGGTTAATCATCGGAGCTATTATCTATGCTTGGAATTTGCATCGATTCAGATAGACTTGTCTTCGAGGCTTCAAATTTGCAGTCTAATGCAAGAGTTAAGCCTTCTATAAGTTCCTCATTCTCAGTGTCTTTGCCAAGATTTTTGATCTTCTCATCCTTCTTGAATTGATCACTGCAGCATCTTCCCAAGCTAAGGGAGATGATCTCAGATTCTTCCATTTCGGATAGATTGTTTGCATGAGCTGCAGGAGGAGATACATTAGCTTCTTGCTTGAGGATGTCATAGAATTGCATTTGGAGCCTTTGGTAATCCTTCATTATGCGCTCCGAGAACATCTTCAACCTTTGATTCTCTTCTCTCACCTCACCCATTTCAGCTTTGGTTGATTTAAGCTTTTCAACCTACTACAAAGAAGAATAAAAATAATTTGAAGAATTGATCCAATATTTGAAATGGTAATGGGTTTCTTTTTTCTTAATACTAATTGTTCTTTTATTGTCAAAATTTATTAATACTCAGTCATATTATCAATATTAGTTTTAGTCATAAAATATTTTAAGTCGATATGATATGACTAAGAAATATTAGATTTATTGTTTATATTTCAGTAATTCATGAAATAAGATAGAATTACGACCAAAAATATATAATCTACCTGTTCCTTTTGAGTTGAGGAAGATGCATTAGGGTTGGGCTCTTTGGGTGAGTTTTCCCTCTTGGTAATAACTATGCATGTAGCCATGATTAAGATTAATTATGTCACGTCCTGACCCACAAGTCTAAGCATGTGACAATCGTCATGTGATCTAAAAATACGTGCAGTCACTAGCATATACCCAAGACCCCGCAAAACTATAGAAAATATCCTCATTCAATCCGGAAAAACCAACACGTCAAATATTTAATATATTTGACAAAAGTTTTATTTTAAAAAATATAAATATGTTTGATATACAATAATTAAGTTTTCAAACATCATTCCCAAAATAAAAGTTTTCTTCTCAAAAAAAATATGCCCTACGATAGCTCTATCTACAAGTCTCAAGACTTCACAACTAGGAAGAGCCAATACCAACAAAAGTCTCGATTGTTTTTCCTCAGCTGGATCTATCTAATAGAGAGGGTTTGCTGTTATATCTACACTTTCTCTAAAAAAATAAGAAAAGATGAGTGAATATAAAAATACTCAGTAAGTGGAATGCAATGGCATGTTATGATAATAAATGAGTGATGAGTGTGAGAATGTCAAAACCATATTTTTCAATAAATTATCAATGTATAAGTAATATCATACAATTTAGCTTATTATAAAAACAAATGCATCCACAAATTTCATACTTTTCAAAAATCATGGGGTCTCCCTAAAGAAAACACTCCCGTCCAACATTTGGCCAAACGTGGATGGAAGTCCGCCAAGGGATTTTCAATTATTTCTTTTCAAAACACTAATTCCTCATTTCTTGGCGTTGACTCGTACCTCACCGGGGTGTTATTCGGATAGTACAACGAGGACGTAGAAGGCCGCGTCTACCTCCCTCGCCAAACAAACCCTCAACCACGTCACCCTATTGGGTCGCTCTGTGGGAGGAATAACTATAGTCAGTTACCATTACCAGCACCTCCATTTCACAATACCCAAACATTTTCCAATGTACCATAATCTCAACAAATGGTTACCAAACCATATTATAATATTCATAAATGCAATTCAAAACAACAATGACACATATTTATTCACAAATGCAGTGGGTGCATGTGTATTCAAACTCACATTTTGGGACATCCCACAAAAACAAATCATTGCAACAAATCATTTAAAAATCACTTATAAAAGAATTTATAAAAATTATTTTCTCATTCAAGTACAACAGTCTGTCCACTCACTGTGTTCATGAGGGTAGTCACTCCCAGATTTCTCAACAACAATAGTCTTGCAACGATCAGTTCGTTCAACTCCTAAAGGACATTATCAAAAAATAAAATCATCAATATTTATTTTCAAGTTAAACCCAGAGACCCTAACATTGAAACCCTTATTTCCTCTCACTTCCGGTGACTAAATATTCTCCAAATCTTGGTGAACAACTTGATAAGTAAACCAAAGATTGGAATAGGAAAAATGATAATATCTTATTTTTTGTCTTTAAGAAACCTTTTCCATTCGGATTTTACCAAACTCTAAAATGTTACTCTTTCTTATGACAACATCTAGATTCTTAAAGTTTTCCAATATCAAGGTTAGAATCTGATTTTGAAGTGTTAGATGAAAAATTTGGAATCTTGAATCTTGGGTTTGCTAACGTAACGATTGAGTTTGGGGAGAGAGGAGAAATTGGTTTAGAGAGAAAAGTGATGTTGGGTTACGTGAATTTTCGGGAGTCTCAATTTATACTCCTTTTTATTTCCAACTCATTTTCATATTTGTTTATTAGTTCTTATTCATTCCTCAATTACACAATTGTCGCATCATGTCTTCTTGGGTTTTGAAAAAGTTAACACTATGAGTTAAGTATTGCAAGTTAGGTCTAGCTGGAGACAATATGCTTACCGATGGGTAGAGAAAATTGAACATGAAAATACAATTTATTTAGAAATATAAATATATTAATTTTTGGGATATAAGATAAATGAGACATAATATGTTAAGGGATTTAGATGGTTTGGTGGTAAATTTCTTTTTGGTTGAAGTGTTAGTCATGAGTTCAAAGCTCTATGAAGACATCCTACGGCCAAGTTAAATTGAATTGGAAATCCAACATGCATTTGTTGGAGAGCATGACCGAAGACAATTGATGACCATGACCGAAGGCAGCAAAACCCATCTGTTGAGGAATGACCGAAGGGGTTTGTCATTGGGAGAGAACCGACGGCCACGACAACTGAAAGTGGCAATTTGAAGTATAAATATAGAGAGATCACCTATGGTAACAAATTGAAACATGACCGATGGTTGAATTGACTGAAGGTAACAAATTTATTTAGCATGACCGAACAGAAATTTGAAAGGTTAACCGATCAGGAAACTCACCGATGAGGCATCTACCGACAACAAGGTTTAATTGTCTACCGATGGGAAAGTTCAAATATCCAAGCGGAGAAGTTTCACAGTGTTATTATCTATTAGTTATTTCAAAATCAATTTCGAAAAATATTGCTAAGACGAGACCAATAAAGAAAAATAAATCTAAAAGTAAAAATAAATAAATTTATTAAATTCAAGGGTGACCGAACAGGAGTAGAACAAATTACACTAGCTAGAAAATTACAAATGTTGTCTAAGGTAACCGACTGGGATTGGAAAAAGAGAGGAAATGGAACTATCGTTTGGTACCGATGGAACATGTGGTAATTTTAGCAAGATGTTTACCGATAGTCTTATACAAGTGAATGGTAACATACCGAGAGGTAAAGTAAAATGTTCATCAGTAGATTAACACAGTACCGAACAACTATTTTAAAATGACTAAAAATACCTATTGGTGTAAATATTTATTATCAAAAATGTAAGTAAAAAATAATATACCGAACGACATAGAAAAATTGAGTATACCGATGGATATATATAAAATTATAAAAAAATTATGAAAAATGATATGTCAACTCAACTCTACAATATGCAACAATTTTGTAACTTCACTTTACACCGAGAAGATAATAAACCACTAAAAAATGATCACTATCGGCTACCAATCAGAATAATCAATATTTAAAGAGTTTGTTTACTACACACTAGAACCTCACCGAATGGGTAAATTCTCTTACAAGAGTCAAATCCCACCAAATGCTGATAACTGAATACTCAACTAACCGATAGTTTTACTGATCAGAAACTTTGAAATTTAGAAACTATTGATCAAGTATCTACAAGGGTTTCTTGAACATCTCAAAGTCAGAAATTCATACTTAAATTTATATTTAGCTATTCTTCCACCATTCTACAAAATAGAAAAATTTTAAATAACCCACTTAGTGTACATTTCAAAAATCCAGACTTGTCTGGAATTACAATTCCTACCCCCTAGAAGAAATTTTGTCCTCAAAATTTCAGAATATATTTATACTTCAAATAATTGAAGATATTGTTTTCTCATTGTCTTCTCAGGTTCCCAATCATTTCTTCTATTTGGTTGTTCTTCCATAGGACTTTGACTATTGTTATCTGCTTATTTCTTAGACCTTTAACTTGCTTCTCCAAAACAACTACCAGTTGAACTCTAAAATTCAAATCTTCTTTCAACTCAATTGGAGGAGTTTTTAGGACGTGAGAAGTGTCTGCCAAATACTTCTTCAACATAAAAACATAGAAAACATTATAAATTTTCTCCAACTCCAAAGGCAATTCTAACCGATAAGCCACTTGTCCAACCCTTTCTATGATCTTGTAAGGGCCAATATAACGATGATTTAACTTTCCCCATCTTCGGAATTGAATTACACATTTCCAATGAGATACTTTCAAGAATACCATATCACCGATTTCAAATTCTAGTGGCCTTCTTCTCTTATCAGCATAACTTTTTTGTCGGTCTGGGGCTATCTTTATTCTTTACCGAATCAACTTCATCTTCTTAGTAGTGGTTTCGATCAACTCTACACTTTCAATCTTTCTTTCCCCAACTTTATCCCAGTACAATGGAGTTCTACATTTCCGTCCATATAAAACTTCATATAGAGGCATTGGTAACATTATTGTAAGCAAACTCTATCAAAGGAAGATGTTTATCCCAGCTACCTGGGAAATCCAATACGCAAGTTCTAAGCATGTCTTCTAACGTTTTGATTGTGCGTTCAGATTGCCCATCGGTTTGAGGGTGAAAGGTAATACTAAATTTCAGCTAAGTGCCTAAGGATTCTTGTAGTTTCAGCCAAAACCGAGAGGTAAAACGAGGGTCATGATCAGACATAATCGATACCGAAACCCCATGAAGTCTCACAATTTCATCAATATTCAACTTGGCTAGTTTCTCCAAAGAATATGTATTTTGGATCGGTAAGAAGTGGACTGATTTGGTGAGTCGATCGATAATCACCCAAATAGCATCATATTTATTTGGTGTTCAAGACAAAGCAACAACAAAATCCATAGTTACATGTTCCCATTTCCATTCCGGAATTTGTAGAGGTTGGAGATTACCGGCTGGCTTTTAATGTTCTACCTTTACTTGCTGACATACTAAACACTTAGACACAAACTCAACAATCTCTCTTTTTATTCCGGACCACCAATAATTTTCCTTAATCGTTCGGTACATCTTAGTATTTCCCAGATGCATAGCATAGGCCGATGAATGTGCTTTCTCAAGAATAGCTCGACGGAGTTCAATATTCTTAGGAACACAAATCCTATCCTTAAACACAAGCATCCCATCATCATGGATTCCAAACTCATTCCCTTCTCCATTATGGACTTTCTCAATTATTATCTTCAATTCATCATCGGCAACTTGGAGCTCCCAAATACGATCTACTAAACTGGGTCTTACCTCAAATCTAGCCAACAATGCACCTTGCTCATCATTTGCTAATTTCATCCCAAGGGTTCGGATCTCAATTAAACAAGAAGAATATATCTTTCTCGGTGACTCCATATTAGATGAAGACTTCCGATTCAATGTATCAGCAACTACATTAGCTTTACTGAGATGGTAATCTATCACCAAGTCATAGTCTTTAATCAACTTAAACCATCTTCTTTGCCTCAAATTCAGCTCCTTTTGTGTAAACAAATATTTTAAATTTTTGTGATCTGTGAAAATCCTACAAGTCTCCCCACATAGATAATGTCTCTAAATTTTCAAGGCAAATACAATTGCTACTAGCTCTAAATCATGAGTAGGGTAATTCTCTTCATGTTTCTTTAATTAATTGGAGGTATAAGGTATAACTTTATCATTTTGTATCAATACACATTGCAATCCTTGTTTACTTGCATCACTATAGACAACATATCCACCACCGCTAGTTGGAAGAGCAAGGACTGGAGCAGATGTCAACCTCTTCTTGAGCTCTTGGAAACTAGTCTCACACTTATCATGCCACTAAAATTTAGTCTATTTTCTCGTCAATCTGGACAAAGGGGCTGCAATTTTAGAAAATTTCTCAACAAATCTCTTATAATACCATGCTAATCCAAGGAAACTTCTAACCTCAGTTATATTTTTCGGCTGTTCCCACTTCACGATAGCCTTAACCTTTCTTGGATCCACAAATGCTTCTTCGTCGGACACTATATGTCCCAAGAATCCAATTTCTCCCTGCCAAAATTCACATTTTGATAATTTAGCATACAATTGCTGCTCCCGAAGAGTTTGTAAAATAATCCTGAAATGTTCTGCATGTTCTTCATCACTCTTTAAATACACCAATATATCATCAATGAACACAATTACAAACTTATCAAGATATGAGTGAAATATTTTATTCATCAAATCTATAAAAGCAGCAGGAGCATTGGTTAGTCCAAACGGCATCACCAAAAACTTATAATGTCCATACCGAGTCCTAAATGCTATCTTGTGCACATCACTCTCCTTAATCTTTAATTGATGATAATCCGATCTTAAATCAATTTTTGAAAACACACATGCACCTTGAAGTTGGCCAAAAAGATCATCAATTCTGGGGAGTGGGTACTTATTCTTAATAGTGACTCTATTTAATTACTGGTAGTAAATGCATAGTCTTAAAGTGTCATTTTTCTTCTTGACAAACAAGACCGGTACACCCCAAGGAGAAGAATTTGACCGAATAAATCTTTTATCTAGTAACTTTTGGAGTTGCACCTTCAACTCCTTCAACTTTGCAGGTGCCATCCTATAAGGCGATATGGAAATGGGTGTGGTGCCAGGGAGTAGATCGATAGTGAAGTCAAACTCCCGGTTTAGAGGTAAACCAGGTAACTCTTCCGAAAACATATCTGGAAACTCATTTACCATTGGGACATCATCTAAAGTAGAACTCTCTACAGTGGTATTGATGATATGAGCTAAGTATGCCTTACATCCCTTGTACATCAACCTACGTGCTTCTAATGCTGATATTACACAGGTCGGCACTACTCGGCATTCACCGATAAAGATAAGTGCTGGACATCCAGGCTTTCAGAACTCCATTTCCTTAGTAAAACAATTCACGGATGCCCGATGAAGGTATAACTAATCCATCCCCATAATAGCATCAAAATCCTTCATTTTTAAGGGAATTAAATCGGGCTCAAGAATCATTTCACCTACCAAAACACCACAGCCTCTATAAACTGTATTTTTAACCATTTGCTCACCCAAAGGAGTAACTACTAACAACTCTTCCTTAAGTGGCATCACAGGCCTATCGGCATGCCTAGCAAAACTCGTACTAATGAAAGAATTGTTTGATCCCGTATCAATAAGTACATGGGTATCAACTCCAAAAATTTTTATTATACCTATTAATATAACAATCAGGTGATCGTTAGCCAAATCTTATTATAATTGCTATAACGTCTCATTAGATCATTTATACAAGTATCAGATATCTTAAATACTCCACTAGAATAATTTTTAACATGAATCATGAAATAATTAAAAAATATGCATTTCAAATCAATAAATTTATGTTTAAATAAATTTACCTATAACAACATCAGAGTTGTTCTGTGCCTCTTTATTGGTCATGGCATAAATCTTAGTTTGAGTTCGTGGTGGAGGACACTAGGGATTGACAGCTACAGTGTTGCTTCCTATCTCAGTTCTTGAAGTTGCATCGATGGGGGTGCTGAAGGTGTGGCCATGCCACCTTTAGAACTACTGGAAGGACTTTGGACTTGTTGATTCTCTTACCCTTCCGCATTAAACTCAGGACAAGAATGCCAAAAGCGGCCTTCCTTCCCACAATAATAGCACCTTCTAGGCCCCCTACATGAACCCAAATGGTATGCCCTACAATTTGTGCAAGGATCCTCTTTAGTTCCCCCTAGTCTCACTCCTGATCCAATACTACCACCTGAAGCATTCGACTTGAATCTTGGGGAGTACCAACCGACCCTGTGACTGACCCACTACTATAGGATTCCATGCTTTTGCTTTTCTTAGAGCCTTGGCCTATAGTAAACCCACTAGATCTCTTCTTTCTTCCATGATACTCCCTAATCTTGTCTCTCTGTAGCACCATCTGTTCGGCCCTCAAGGCCAACCACAAAGCATTTTGATAACTATGATCCTCCGTCACCGACATCCTCTATCGGATGTTCAAGTTCAAACCATCCTCAAATTTGAAACGCCTATACTCCTTAGAGGCTACTATCTCTGGAACAAATGTGGATAAACTCCTAAACTCTACTTCATATTCTGCCACTGACCTATTTCCCAGTCGAAGATGGAGGAATTCTCTTCTTTTCAAATCTTGATCAAATCGGGTGTAAAATTTATCATCAAACTCCCTAAGGAAGCCACTCTAAGTAAGGGTTACTGTCGACCTCTCCTTTATACCATCCCACCAAGTGTTAGCATCCTCATCTAACAATCTCACAGCTACCATAAGTTTCAGTTCATCATCAATCCTCATGTCTGTCACTGCTTCTCGGACCCTCTTGATCCATTTCTTGGCTACCATAGGGTCGTTAAAACCCAAAAAAGTCACACACCCTATTTGTCTAGCCTATTTCAACAATTTAGACAATTCAATGGGTGGTCGGTGGAGCTACCGGTACCATAGAAGGGACCGGTGAAACTACTGGGTTGAGAGGTGGAGGAACTTGGACTTGAGGTGGTGCTTGAAGATGTGCACCATATGCATTCCACCACTCAGTCCATTGCCGAAGAGCATCAAGTGGTGGTGGAGGAATCTCGGTTGGAGGAGCTGGGTGAGTAGAAGCTGAAGGAGGCGAAGCATGCGAGGATGACTCATCCTTGTACTCTTGTGGAGGAATCTTGTTTACATTCCTCATTCTCCTACGTGGAGGCATGATAGTTTATAAAAGAGAAACTACTTTAGCTTATAGTACTAAAATGACTCTAGACACTTATGGTTAGAGGTATGTCAATTTCCTAGAACCCATTGGAGGCTTTCAAATTTTCCCAAAAACATTTGAAAATACAAAAATCTTAAAATCATTTATAAATATTTGAAAACTTTCTATAACTTCAAAACCTTCGCTCTAATACCAATAAAATTGTCACACCTCAACCCGTAAGTCTGAGCACATGACAACCGTCACGTGATCTAGAAATATGTGCAGTCACCAGCACATACCCCAGACCCCACAAGGCTATAGAAAATATCCTCAAGGCTATAGAAAATATCCTCATTTAATCCGAAAAAACCAACATATCAAAAGTTTTATTTAAGGAAATATAAATATGTAAGATATATAATAATTAAGTTTTCAAACATCATTCCCAAAATAAAAGTTTTCTTCTCAAAAAAAAAAAAAAATACGCCCTCCGATGGGTTCATCTACAAGCCTCAGGACTTCATAACTAGGGATAACCAATACCAACAAAAAGTCCCGATTGCTTTTCCTTGGCTGGATCTATCTAATAGGGAGGGGCTGCTGCTATATCTACACTTCCTCTGAAAAAAATAAGAAAAGAGGAATGAGTATAAAAAGACTCAGTAAGTGAAGTGCAATAGCATGTTATGACAATAAATGAGTGGTGAGTATGGGAACGTCAAAGCCACAATTTCCAACAAATCATCAATGCACAAATAATATCATACAATTCAGTTCATTATAAAAACAAATGCATCCACAAATTTCATGCTTTCCGAAAATCATGGGTTCTCCCTAAAGAAAACACTCATGTCCAACATTTGGCCAAACGTGGATAGAAGCCCGCCAGGGGTTTTCAATCATTTCTTTTCAAAACACTAATTCCCTCTTTTTTAACATTAACCCGTACCTCACTGGGGTGCTATCTGGATAGTACAACGACGACGTAGGAGGCCACGTCTACTTCCCTTGCCAAACAAACCCTCACACGTCACCCTATTGGGTTGCTCCGTGGGAGGAATGACTATAGCCATTTACCATCACCAGCACATTCATTTCACAATATCCAAACATTTTTGAATGTACTATAATCTCAACAAATGGTTACCAAACCATATCACAATATTCATAAATACAATTCACAACAATGGCACATATTTATTTACAAATGCAGTGGATGCATGTGTATTCAAACTCACATTTTGGGACATCCCACAAACACAAATCGTTGTAACAAATCATTTAAAAATCATTTATAAAAAAATTTATAAAAATCATTTTCTCATTCAAACATAACAGTCCGTCCACTCACTATGTTCGGGAGGGTAATCACTCCCAGATTCCTCAATAGCAATAGTCTTGTCACAATCAGTCCGTTCGACTCCTAAAGGACATTATCAAGAAATAAAATCATCAATATTTATTTTCAATTTAATCCCAAAGACCCTAACATTCAAACCCTTATTTCCTCTCACTTTCGGTGACTAAATATTCTCCAAAAACCCAGTGAACAAATTGATAAGTAAACCAAAAATTGGAATAGGAAAATGATAATACCTTATTTATTGTCTCCAAGAAACCTTCTCCATTTGGATTTTACCAAACTCTAGAGTGTTACTATTCCTTATGACAGCATCTAGATTCTTAAGGTTTTCTAATATCAACGTTAGAATATGATTTTGAAGTGTTAGATAAAAAATTTGGATTCTTGAATCTTAGGTTTGCTAGTGGATCGATCGAGTTTGGGGAGAGAGGAGAAATTGGTTTAGAGAAAAAAGTGATGTTGGATTACGTGAATCTTTGGGAGTCTCAATCTATACTCCTCTTTTTATTTCCAATCTATTTTCATATTTGCTTATTAGTCCTTATTCATTCCTCAATTACACGATTGTCCCATGATGTCCTCTTGGGTCTTGGAAAAGTTAATACTATGAGTTAAGTATTGGGAGTTGGGTCTAACTGGAGACAATGTGCTTACCGATGGGTAGAGAAAATTGAAAATGAAAATACAATTTATTTAGAAATATAAATATATTAATTTTTGGGATATAATATAAATAAGACTTAATATGACTAAGAGATTTAGATGGTTTGGTCGTAAGTTTCTTTCTAAATGAAGTGTTAGTCATGAGTTCAAAGCTCTATGAAGACATCCTACGGCCAAGTTAAATTGAATTGGAAATCCAACATGCATTTGTTGGGGAGCATGACCGAAGACAATTGATGACCATGACCATAGGCAGCAAAGCCTATCTGTTGAGGAATGACCAAAGGAGTTTGTCATTGGGAGAGAACAGACAGCCATAGGCAACCGGGATTGGGAAAAGGGCGGAAATGGAACTATCGCTTGGTACCGATGGAACATACAGTAATTTTAGAAAGATGTTTACTGATGCTAAGACAAGTGAATGGTAACATACCGAGAGATAAATTAAAATATTTATCGGTAGATTAACACAGTATCGAACAACTATTTTAAAATGACTACCAATTAAATTTTCAAAATACCTATTGGTGTAAATATTTATTATCAAAAATGAAAGTGAAAAATAATATACCAAACAGTATAGAAAAATTGAGTATACCAATGAATATATATAAAATTATAAAAAAAAAATTATGGAAAATGATCTGTCAACTCAACTCCACAATATGCAACAATTTTGTAACTTCACTTTACACAAAGGAGATAGTAAACTACTAAAAAATGGTCATTATCGGCTACCGATCAGAAAAATCAAAATTTGAAAAATTTATTTACTAAACACTAAAACCTCACTGAATGGGTAAATTCTCTTAAAATAGTCAGATCCCACCAAATGCTGATCACCAAATACTCAATTAATCGATTACTTTACTGATCAGAAACTTTAAAATTTAGAACCATCAGTCAAGTATCTACAAGGGTTTTCTAAACAACTCAAAGAGTAGAAATTCATACTTATATTTATATCTAGATATTCTTCCACCATTCTACAAAATAGAAAAATTTTAAATAAGCCACTTAGAATACATTTCAAAAGTCTAGACTTGTCCGGTGTTACAAATTAGGAATGCATTATCAAATTGTACTACTTCAACTACCCTGGAAAATGCTCCATTGAGACGTCTAAGGAAAAGGGAATAATAAGTGGAGCTATAGTTCATTGGCACCCCTCTTAACAGTGGAAATCTGTATAATTGATTGACCTTCCTAAAATTTTCATGAATTAATTGTCACTTAAGGAAACATAATTGTCACTTAGAAACATGTTTTAAAAAATATGGAGAGATTCTAATATTTTTTGAATAAGATTTTGAAATCGGACTGAGATTTTAGAAAAAATTTAGATCAAAGGTCATTTGAAATATCTTTGATCACTTATCTTCTTTTTGTGGTTTGAGATCATTTTTATTGAAGATGTTACATCAGAGTCACAATGTTTTACGACATCTTTTAAAGTAAAGAGAGGAAAAAGGCTTTTGGAAGATGTTGTGTTCGATACAAAGAGGAGATAAAAGAGACAAAGGACTCTAGAGACCTGGAGAGAGAGAGAGAGAGAGATGAAACATGGGCTATGGACTTGCTTGAAGATGCCTTTGAGATTTGACCATCTTCACTAGTAGTCCTTCCATAACTAGATATCCTTAAAGGCTCTTTGAAATAAACTCAACCATATCGATCCAAAAAGTATAAAACTTTAATCTTATTAATAATATAGATATAAGCGTGAATGACCCCCCGCCATCTCAGATTCATCGTTCTCCATTTGGCGAGAGGTGATTTGTCGTTACTGATCTGGAAATTGATGTGTATATTTTTTTTTGTCGATTGGAGTGGGTGGAGTGAAATGATCGTTCTCTCTCTTTCTTTATTACAAAAACCACAAAATCAGGGGTTTATATAGATAAATGGACACGAAATTCAATGTAGTACAGAATAGTTAGGGAAAGTGATTGACGAGAGTGGTGTGCCATAATCTTAATAATGATGGTCTGTGTGAGCCATTCCTATATGCTCCCTATGTCTCTCTCTATATAAACGAGGCAAATGGAGACAATGCTCTCTGTCTCTTTCTCTCTCTCTCTCTAAGTAGACTTTTTCTCTATATAAGCGGGGCGAATAGAGACAATGCTTTCTCCGTCTCTTTCTCGCTCTCTAAGTAGATAAATGGAGGTTTGTGTTTGTCTTTTGTACTTTTAAATATTTGTTTTGTTTGAAATTGTTCTGCTGCTCTTCGTATCTATTTCTAATTCTGAAGATGTTTTTTTTTTTTTATTTGGGTTGACAAGAGTGGTGTTCCTAATGATAACCATGGTATATGAAAGCGATTCTTCTGTTATGAAGGTTTGTGTTTCTGAAGATTTATTTTGCTTAACATTTGTTTTGTTGCTTTTTATGTTTATTACTTATTCTGAAAGTTTTTTTTTTCTTTTTCCAGTTCCTATTGAGGAGAGTAGTGTGGTTGATGATGACCATGATATAAGGAAGTCATTTCTCTGTTGTAAAAACTTATGTTTGTCTTTTCTGCATCTGAGCATGCGAAATCGGTGTGGTGTTGACTATAAATATGATTTTTATATATTTGTATGTTCAGTAAGAATGACATAGTTTACAAAGCTGTATAATATACAGAATAAAGAATAAAAAAGAATAAAAAAGCTCCCCGGTACGGAGATATTTCATTATTGTTATTATTTTTTTTTTATTAAACAAAAAAAATCGGGGATATTTTTTGTCTTTCTGAGTGGGTACGGAGAGTTTTCATGTACCAGGGAGTTTTCTATCTGAGATCTTTCACATTCTTTTTTTTTTTTTTTTACCGGAAAGCTTTTTATCAGAGAGTTTTGAGAGAGAAAGATGTTATGTATCGAGGAGTTTTCATGTATCGGAAAACTTTTTACCGATGAGTTTTTTACCAAGCAGCTTTTACATTCTTTGTTTTTTTACTGAGGAGTTTTTCTCTCTCTATATAAGATGAGCAAATGTTTCTTCTCTTTCTTTTCCTTTTCCTTTGCTCGTTCATCTTCTGTTTCTTCAACATCCTCTACATCAGCATTCTTTTTTTCCATCTTTTCTTTTATCTCTTCACCTGTTGCTGGTGCCTCTTCCCCTACATTTTCCATCCGAATTGGTTCAGATGTCCGCCCAATAACAGCATCTATAGTAGGATTATAACTCTACACTAGCACCCATATGTCAATAACCACTTATATCAAAGAAAATTATTTACAAGATATGAAGATGAGTTAATTTGGAGACCTTAGGAGTAGAAATAAGTGCACCTGCACCCTTCTTACACTACAAAATAAGAGCATTGTACAGATGGTAAAAAACCGTCAGCAAAATACATAAAAAGCGTCAGTAATACTTTCTCCAATGGATAGAATATCAGTTGAGTATATACCAGTCAGGATAGATGTATTCTGATGGTTTGTGCAACTGTTGTAGCATGTCATATATATATTGTGACGTTTAAAAATTGTCGAGATAGTTAATGGTTGTATCGTCAGTCAGTCAATAGTGTTAGGAAAAATAGACTTTTTATGATCGGTTACTATATGTTACAAAATGTTACTAATTTTATCATCAGTTAACATTGAGTTAGGAAATGCCACTAATATTATTATCGGTTATTATGTGTTATGAGATACTACTACTTTCATTGTCAATTACATTGTGTTAGAAAAAATCACCAACTAATTTTATCATTGGTTACCATATGTTATGAAATGTTACTACTTTCATCGTCAATTACCATTGTATTAGAAAATATCACTGATTTTATCATCGGTTATTATATGTAACGAAATGTTATTATTTTTATCATCGGTTACTATTGAGTTAGGAAAAATTAGTAATTTTATCATCGGTTACGATATGTTATTATTAGGGTTATCGTTGGTTACCATCGATCATCTGTTGTCATTGAATTAGGAAATTTTGATTTTATCATCAATTACCCATGTGTGTTACAAAATATTACTACTTTTAACATCGATTTTTTAACATAACTGATGTTGCTTGATCAGTATGTGGGGCGGGCGCCCGTGTATGAAGGGCGGGCGCCCACGTATGGGAGAGGGCGCCAGGCCCCACCCATGGCGGGCACCTACATATGAGGGGCGGGCGCCAGCCCCCCCTTGGCGGGCGCTGCGTATGGGGGACGAGATATAATAAGGGTTTTTTTAAGATAGTATTGTGACCATAAAATAACAAAAATTACAAAAATAATATAAACGTGTATTGAAATACGAGAATGATTGATATATTAAGTAGAATGAGGGATACATATATGACAAAAAAAAAAGATCGCATGTCCCACAATTGCAACTGCATGTCTCTTTTGAAGGCATAATCTCAGTATCAAATCTAAGCAGGCGAACAACTTTATTCACAATCCTTCATGTCAATCTGTTAATAAAAATCAGTAAAAATTAATGGTGAAATGAATATAATTACCTAGTACATTGTAAAAAATGGTTGTAAATAAAAATATTACCTTTTGAATGGATTCAGACGGTGATGATGATGGTTGGATTTTATGTGCACTCCCAGGTATTGAAGAAACCTAAAAATGGATAATTGCGATTCTTTATGGTTGTGATTTTTCTGGTCAGCTGTCATTTATTTCATCCCATAATCATAATTAGAAAAATTCAAAATCTTTTAGAAGAAAAATGTAGTAGAACCCAGAATAAATTTTTTTTTAGAAAAAAAAACAATTACCTTTTTGTAAAATTTTTACTAAGTTGTTGGTATTGTAGATTTGTTACGGTAAAACCTTGAGTGAGAGGTTTAGATAAGTTATGGGAAGAAAAACTTTGGTCAAATTACAAGTTTTTATAGATTTTGAGAGGAAAGTTTTTTAGAGGGAAGCATTTTGAGAGGAGAGCTTTTTGGAGGGAAGGAGAATCCCGCGATTTTTTTTCAATTTTTTTCATATTTTTTGCCCGCTTTTTTTTTTTTACGAGTAATTTTTTCATACTTTAACCGCCTTTTTTATATTACAATCCTTACCATTCCTGATCATTTTATATTTTTCATATATTTTTAGTCGTTTACATATCTTTCCTTAAGTTAATTTTATAACACTATATTGTATAATAATTGTTTAAATATAATAATTATCTTTTAAAGGTAAAACAATTAAAAATAATTAATTTATATAATTAAATATAATTATTTACTTAACTATTTTACCTTTCAAAATTTATTGAATTAATATATATTATAGAGTAACAATTATAATATAATTATTCATATTGTGATTAGATTATATGTAAAAAAAACAAAAACAAAAAAAAAAACAAATAGGGCGGGCGCCAGGCAAGGGCTACCTGGCGCCTGCCCTTTGTGTTTTGCAAATGAGAAGGGCGGGCGCCCGCGTATGGAGGCGGACGCCAGGACCCCCCTATGGCGGGCGCCCGCTAATAGAGATGCTAATAGGGGCGGGCGCCAGGCGCTCTCATTATATTATATATCATTGGTTACTATTGGTTACTATATGTTACTATATAGGCTCGGCTCAGTCACAAGCTGTTGGTTATTATTATTGGTTATTATATATTACCATATGTTACTAAATTTATAATATTTGTTTAAAATATTATCCCAAAAAATTAATAGCATATAAAAACAAATTGAAAAAGTAAAATATATTTTTGGCGCCAATTTTTTTATCAAAAAATTATTAATTAAAATTATTATTGTTAATTATTTTTTAGAATTTATATAAAATAAAATAATAATGATAATTAATTTTAGAATTAGATTTTTTTCATATAATTATGTATATAGTGAAGGGCGGGCGCCCGCCCTCTTTTTTTTTTTCTTTTATTATTTTCTATTTTTAATTTTAAAAAATAATATATAAAATAATATATAATTAAAGATAAATAATTATTAATTAATTATGTAATAATAATTGTTTAAATATAATACTATGTCATACAATAATTGTTTAAATATAATAATTATTAACAAATGATTTAAAGTTAAAATAATTAAAAATAATTAATTTATGTAATTAAATATAATTATTTAGTGGTTTAGATTAGATTAAAAAAAATTTTTAAAAAAAAAAACAAAGAGACAGTAGCGCCTTTGCAAAACAACAAAAGGGGGGGGGGGTTTTTTTTTTTTTTCGAAAAAAATGAAATATTAAATCGCCGTAGAACATATAATATACTTAAAATTATATTATAATTTAATAAGTAATTTATAAAATATATTATAATTTGTCATAATATAATACATTAGTATATAATTTAATGTTAATGTGTTAAAATATAATATAATAATATGTAATATAATAATATAAAATATAATACTATGTATATAATATTAATATAATAATAATATTTGTTATAATATAATATATTAATATATAATATAACAATAAGTTATACTAATATATTAGTATTATATAGAAATATATATTAATATAATAGTAATTATTTTACAATTTTATTTACAATTTAGAATGTAATAGTGTAATTAATTATGTGATTATGTGAGTATAATTAAATATATGATATTTAATATTATTTAATTATATTAATTTAATTAATTATATTGATAGATTAGTTTTGGATTTTATATAAAATTATATAATATTTTCATTTTTTTATTTGTTATTTTCGTTGAAATTTATATAAAATTATATCATATAATTAATTTTTAGAATTTGATATAATTAATTCTTAGAATTTACTTTTTTTGTTTTTAATGATTTTTAAAAACACGAGTAGTGGAAATGACATTTACCATTACTTACCACCATAGTTATTACTTACTGATACCACATAGTCACTGCATTACCACTACGTATTGTTAGTTACCACTACTTACTACCTAGATATCTACATTACCACTACTTACCACCAATTATCAGTACTTATCACTACTACTTATCATAAATTATCACTACTTACCATTAGCACGCGGTGCTCGTGAGGGTGCACAAACACTCGCATTACCACAAATAATTTCTTTCTTTATTTCTTAACATATATAATATTATTCATAATATTAATAATAATATAATTGATTAAATAAAATCAGAAAATTTATAATATAACATAACAATAACTAATCATATAAAAAATTAATCTAAGTGAAGTGATATTATAATGTACCTTGAGAAAGAAGTAAACTATTTTATACCAGCTAACTATACTAACTAGTTTGATAAATTCTAATCGGATAAATCACATTTTATTGTCTTAACCAAACTTTAAAATGGATGGATATTGGATATTGATTATTAGATTATATAATATTGATAATTACTAATTTATATAATTATATAGTATTATTTAAATTACTAATACTACTAATATTAATTTTCATTACTAATTTTATCTAATTACTAATATTGAATATCATGTACTATTATTTAAATTAATAATATCCAAATTATTAATTAATTGTGTAAGAATTGTCAAAGTAAGACTATATATTATGTATTAATTAGTTACATGATTTCATATTATAATAGTACTCCACAATGATACGGCATTATTGAGTTTATCTTAAATAGCATTACATATAATAATGTAGTAATGTAAATTCATATTACGTTAAAGGTGCTTTTGTATACCACAAAAACAACCCAAATTAGTTCATTTCTCCTGTTCGGGTATTAATTCTAAATTGTATAAATTTCATTTCAACCGATGATGGACAAACTCTCTGTTTTTGATCTAATGATTGGGAGGTAATTAAAACGAACTCTTAAATGGATATTTAGGATAAACAATAGGATGAATTAGAATTAGAGGGGATTAAAGGCAGGAAGTTATGAAGAGCGAAAAATTATGTAGGAAAGTTAGGTTTTGAAAGAGAAAAGAGAATCGAAAGAAGAAGTTATGTTTTAAAAAAAAAAATTGTATGACAATTTAAGAGGGAATCGAAGGCAGGAAGCGGGAATTGAATGCGGGAAGCGGGAGGCGGGAATCGAAGGCGGGAAGCGAAAATCGAAGGCGGGTAAGAACAATTTAAATTATCACTATATATTACTACTAATTACTATTAGTTATAACTATACACTAGTTATTATAAACTTACTATATTTTATTACTAATTACCACTATATTTCTATTAGTTACCATTATATTACTATTAATTATCACTATATTATTGCTGATTATATTATACCACAATTTAAATTTACCACTGATTACTATTAGTTATAACTATATTACTACTAATTATAAAAAACTTAACACAATTAAAATTATTACTATATTACTATTAGTTATTATTATATTACTACTATTTAACATAAACTTAACACAATTTAAATTACTACTATATTACTATTAGTTATCTTAAACTTATGACAATTTTAGTTATCACTATATTATTACTAGTTATGAACATAATTTATTATAAAATTACAATATTATCTCTACCTATAGTGTTGACGACAATTAATAATTATTTTAATTAAATATCCCTTTTACAAGCGGTGCAATAATTAGGTTAGTATAAGTATAAATTTATATTAATGATATGATTTAACCGTTACTAAAAAAACTCATATAGTAACTTTTTCCAAACCATCACTAAAAATTGTCACATTTGTCGATGACAAATGATAACCGTCTGAATGATAGATGACATTTACAAACGGTAAAATATATTAGTCAATATAGATGAAAAATTTATACAAACGGTATTGTTAAGTGACAAAAAAGAAGAATTATATAGTGATTGTTTTTAAATTATCTTTATACACTGCTATATTTAAGGACCACAACTACTAGTCGTCAAAATTGAATATCAGTTTTTATAGACGGTTTTGCTACTTTACTAACGGTTGATAAACTTTTTCTGACTGAAAATTTTATATCATCAGAAAATGTATACATTTCCTAACGATTTCGTCGAAAGTGTTTCTAAAAATCATAAAAAACCGTTACTAAAATTCACCGATAATAAAAGTCACCATCTATATATTGCTTTAATTTTGTAGTGTTACAATCCCTATCATAGACTTCGATATTGGGTTTGCCTTTAGCAGATCTAGCAGAGTGATTTAGCTCTCTTCCTTCAAGATTCCTTAGCCGTGCCTCAAGCTACACAGACATGATTACTGCATGTCTATAAAAGGAAACAAACCAGAGAATAATCACAAAAAATAACCTTTATATTACCTTGACTCGATTCTCAAATCCCAATGAGTTATCTTCACTCTTACCTTTAACCAACCAAAATTGCCTTTAGTCGACAGAAACAATAATAAAAAAAAACTTTAGTCGACTATAAAAAAAATTTGATCGGCTAAAATCTTTGGTCGGCTAAAATCTTTGGTCGACTAAAAAAACAACTTTTGTCGACTATATACTTTAGCCGACTATACACTTTAGCCGACTAAAGAGTGCCTTTTAGTCGATTACTAAAATTTATAATTTATATTTTAAAAAATATATATATATTTCACGGGCAACTCGAAATTTTTTTAAAAAAATTATAATATTCCATCAGTAGTCTTAAACTCTATTTAATGTTTCAATTGCATTTTTTTTCTTCGTTAAACTTAAACATTAATTAAGACTTTTTCTTTCTTTTTTTATTCTTTTTTTTTTCCTTTGGTTACATTTTTTCTCACTCTCTCTCTCTCTTCTCATTTTTTTTTTTAAAAAAAGAAACATAGTGTCGTAATCCACTAAGGTATCCCTTAGTCGACTAAGGAATTTTTTCCTTTTTTTTAATTTTTTTTACTATCTTTCTCTTTAAAAAATATTAAAAAATTTAATTTTTAAAAATTGAACTAAAAATATTAATATCTTTATTATAATCATAAAATTTTTATTAAAATTATCATTTATTTTTTAAATATCAAAATATTTTCAAATATTTTCTTACTTTTTACTTTTATAATTATAATTTTTACATAACTATAATATTGTATTATTTTTACTATACATCATTTATTTTAAATACTTGTAATATATTCGGTATAATTATAAAATATTTTCATAAATTTATCATTTATTTTAATATAATCATTGATTAAAAAAATTTAAAAAATTTTTTAAATGTCCAAATATCTGAATTTTTTTTACTTATTATTTTTATAATTATAATTTTTCAAGTATTATAATATTAAAGTCTTTTCATATATACATAAATATTTTGCACATTCTTAATAATTTTAGTACACTTGCAAAATTCTATAACAAAATTACATTTTATAATACTATATTTAATTTAAAAAAACAAAAATATTTTTATAGATATCGCAAAATATAAAAACCAAGTCATCTATGATATTTGCAAAACATCTAAAATATTTTATAAAAACTATCGCAAAATATAATATAAAAAATATTTTCAAAAATTTTTAAAAAATAATGTTTTTTAAAAATATTAATTTTTTCAAACCATTTTTTTTTTAATATTTATAATATTTTTTGGATATTTTTTAAAGAAATGAAACAAAAAGGAAAAAAAAGGTAAAAAAAAAAGCAAAAAAAAAAAAAAATAGAAAAGATGCCTTAGTCGGCTAAGGCATTTCTTTAGCCAACTAAGGATCTTGTTTTTCTTTTTTTTTTTTCCCCTTTTCATGTTTTTTTTTTCTTTTTCTTTTTCGTTTTGTCTTTTTTGTTTTTTGTTTTCTTTTTCAATGAAAATTTTTTAAAAAATATAATATTACGGGAGAGTTTTGAGAGAGAAAGAAATTGTATACCGGGAAGCTTTCATATACCAGGGGCCGAGAAGCATTTTACTGCTTAACTTTCACATTCTTAATTTTTTTTATCGAGAAGTTTTGTACATGGAAATTTTTTACCAGAGAGTTTTGAGAGAAAAATGTGTTTGTACCGAGGAGTTTTCATATATCGGGATTCGGGAAACCTTTTATCGCAGAGTTTTCACATTCTTAGTTTTTTTATCGGAGAACTTTTACGGGACCCACTTGTTTTTTACCAAAGAGTTTTGAGAGAATAAGGTGTTTTTTTATCAGGGAGTTTTGAGAGAGAAAAGTGTACGATTATTGGGGAGTTTTGTACCGAAAAACTTTTTATCAAGGAGTTATTTACCGGGGAGCTTTGAGAGGGGAATGTGTTATGTACCGGGGAGGTTTTATTTACCGGGAATTGGAAAGTTTTTTACCGCGGAGTTTTTACATTCATAATTTTCTTACAGGCAAACTTTTGTGGGACCTACTTGTTTTTTACCTGAGAGTTTTGACAGATGAAGGTGTTTTTTTACCGGGGAGGATTGAGAGAGAAAGGTGTACCGGTTGCTGGGGAGTTTTGTATCGGAAAACTTTTTACCAGAGAGCTTTTTACCAGGGAGTTTTGAGAGGGGGTGGTATGTACCAGGGAGCTTTCATGTACCGGGAATCGGGGAGCATTTTACCACAGAGTGTTCACATTTTTAGTATTTTAACTAGGGAGCTTTTGCGGGACCGACTTGTTTTTTATCGGAGAGTTTTGAGAGAGGAAGGTATTTTTTTATCGAAGAGCTTTGAGAGAGAAAGGTGTACCGGTTATCGGGGAGTTTTGTACCGAAAAACTTTTTACCGGGGAGTTTTGAGAGGAGAAGGTATTATGTACCAGGGAGTTTTTATGTACTGGGAATCGAGAAGTTTTTTACCGCGGAACTTTCACATTTTTAGTTTTTTTATCGGGATGTTTTTACGGGACCCACTTGTTTTTTATTGGGGAGTTTTGAGGGAGGAATGTGTTTTTCTATTAGGGAGTTTTGAGAGAGAAAGGTGTACCGGTTATGGGGGATTTTTACAAAAATTTTTTTTTTGGGATTTTTTTTGGGGGGGTTGGGGGGGGGGGGGGGGGTGGGGGGGGGGGGGTTTTTGGAAAGGGGAGTTTTTTACTGCGAAACTTTCACATTCTTAGTTTTTTTTTTTACCGGGAACCTTTTTACCATGAAGCTTTTTACCGAGAAGTTTTGATAGAGAAATGTGTTATGTATCAGAGAGTTTTCATGTACCAGGGATCAGGGAGTTTTTTATAGCGGAGCTTTCACATTCTTAGTTTTTTTATCCGGAAGTTTTGTATCGGGAAGTTTTTTACCAGAGAAATTTATATCGGGGAATTTTGTACCGGGAAGTTTTTTACCGGAGAGTTTTAAAGAATTGTTTTAAAGAATATTTTTTAATATTTTGATATTTTAATGTTTTAATGAGAGAATTTATAAAACTTTTTTATTTATATTTTTTGAAATTTTTTTAAAAAATATAATTGATTTTTTAAAAAAGAAGTTTAATTTTTTTAATATTTTTTACAGAGAAAGATAGTAAAAAAAATAAAAATAAGGAAAAAATTCCTTAGTCGACTGAGGGATGCTTTAGTCGACTACGGGACTATATGGTTTTTTTTTTTAAATGAGGAGAGAAAGAGAGAGTGAGAAAAAATGTAACCAAAGGAATAATAATAATAATAATAATAATAATAATAAAAGAAAGAAAAAATATTAGTTAATGTTTAAATTTAACGAAGAAAAAAATACAATTCAAATATTAAATAAGGTTTAATACTACTGATGGAATATTATAATTTCTTTTTAAATTTCGAGTTGCCATTAAATATTTTTTTTAAAAAAATATAAGTTAAAAGTTTTAATAGTCGACTAAAAGGCACGATTTAGTCGTCTAAGGTGTTTAGTCGACCAAAGATAGGCTTTTAATCGACTAAAGATACTCTTTATCGGTTAAAGTGTATAGTCAACTAAAACTATTTTTTTAATCGACCAAAGATTTTAGTCAACCAAATTTTTTTTATAGTCGACTAAAGTTTTTTTTTTTTTAACTAAAATAGGGTTTTAGACTAAAGGCAATTTTGGTTGGCTAAAGTCCTGAATGAACTTGTTTGGCCTCATATGATGATAGAGAAATGAGCTATTTTGATGCCATATGTAGCTTAAAGGACTGATGCAATGCCTTTACAGCAATTAAAACTCCTAAGAAATTATTTCTGAAGCTTTAGTTGCCAGTAATGATGGTTTCAGTCACCTTGCATTGAGCTGCATTGTTTTCTCCTGGGTCATTAAAGCCTCTTTGGTCTTATTTGACCAGACTTATTATAACCAAACCCCTTACTCTCTTCATTTGTCTCAAGCTGGGAAAATAGGGAGTGATGATCATCTTGAACACCGTTGTTGAAATGATCAACAACTGCCCTTGAACTTGTTGAATAACCTTCCCTTTGAACTCATGGGAGTGCAACGAATTTAACTTATCAGCTATACAATTACAACAAATTTTCTTATTCATGCTGATCAGTCAAACGATGACTGATCCTCTTCATTCCTAATTCATCATGAGTGTAAATGACTATATTATAAGCCCAAATATTAAGAAGGGGTTACTAAGGGTAATTTTCAAAAAATAAGACTTTGCATCTGTATATAACTCATGGCTATTTTATTACTCGACGAGAATCATGAGCCTAATACTATAAAGTTTCTCATTAATAATATCTAACTTATCTCCAACTACTCATAATATTTATATATAGAGTTTTCTAAAACAAAATACCTTCATTGCTCAAAACCATTCCTTTATCCATCAAGGTAATCATTTACTCTACCAAAATTGACCTTTCCTCTACAAAAAGCACATCAAAAAAAAAAATTCCATCGACATTGCTTTAATTGTTTTGATAGTTGAACTGTATACTGAAATCCAACAATAACTAATAAACCATATACACTCCGTTTATTGTCTTAAATTTCTCATCATTAAATTCTTTTTGCATGTTGTTTTCATCTACCAACTGTAACACCAGGCACATAATCCAATCTTTCTTAATCAAACTTAAAACTCTACACCACACGTAACACGGTGTAATCCTCCTAGTATGAAACTAAGGTTGAAGTAGCCTCTCGTCACCTTACCAAAGGAAAAAGGTTACTATAATTAAAGAAGGGAAACTATTATGTATAATCACATAATAATCTATAAAATCATGAAAAAATCAAAAAACAAAGTCAGAATGTTTTCTTCACCTTAGAGATCTCATCTTTGCATGTAGCATCATCTTTGTCAACGGATTCAACCCTCCCCTCTTCCTTGACTAGATGATCTCCATAACTAGATATCCTTAAAGCAGCATCCATTTGTAGTAAAGCTTACGAAGAAAATTAAATCCTTTGTTTTCTCTTTGTTTTTCTCTCTCTCTCTTCTAATCTTGTGGGTGGAGTCCTCAATTGCACTTCTACTCTTGTATATAAAGGGAAAAGCCTGCACTATTTGACTGGCTTAATTAAACAAAAGTTTTCAAACAAAGGCCATCCTGATCATCTCCTCCAATCAAACACAGCATATACCCAAAATTGTCAACACCCCAATTGAACTCCAACTTGGCCTATCTATCTTAATTACTTGCAAACACACATACATACTTTTATATATATTGTTTTTTCAAAGGCACATATTATATATGAGTGGAAGAATTCAACTTCAACCTTAATGACAACTCTAACATATACACGAAACAGAGAGAGAGAGAGAGACAGAGAGAGGTTGAAGCCGCAATCACCTGTCCCACCGGGGTTAGAACACTGGGGTTGAAGTTTCGTACATTTTAACAGAGGTCACATGCGGAGTTATAAATGCGCTGAATCATGTGTTAGGTTTTTGCTAGATTCAGGTCAAACAAAGGTTTAGTTTAGTACTAGAAGCTTTTATGAACATGTTTTGCCAAATTTGTAAGGATTGACATTTTTGGGGTTTCATCGGATTCCAGTCAAACGAGGGTTTCAATCGTACGTGTTGTTTTGAATTTGCCAAAAAAAACTTTGAAGGATTGACGTTTTCATGATACGTCTACCGTACCCATGCATAAATAAATAAATACATTTTTTATATTTTGAGCTTTTTATTAGCTTAAATTTTGAGTTTTTTGAGGATGAGGTCTTTTTCTTTTTCTTTTTTCTTTTCTCACTATTCATCACCAACCTTTTCATTTTTCTTTATGTCTCTCTCTATCCGTCGCAAACAATATTTGCCTCTTTCTTTTGTTATATCAGGATTTAAATGTAAAATCATTAGTTTGGAAGAGGACGGTTTACCTCTATTTTCTTTTCACTCTTTAGATCTCAAGTTCTCTCTCTCGTTCTCTCTTTTAATCAATTTTCCCTCTTCTATTTTTTCTTTTTCTCTCTTATTTTGTTTATAATATGAGAGAGATCACTCTCAAATTTGATATCATGATTGAAGATTGATTAACAATGTTAATTGTCCATCGAAAATAATAGAAAAAAAAAAAAAAAAAAGAGGGGAGAGATCAAAATAGAGAGAGAAAAAGAGAAAAATGATAAGAGTAGAAAGAAAGGTGACAATCTCTTCTCTTTCTTTCTTGGTCAAAAAATTAAAAAAAAAAAAATAGAAAGAAAGATGGATTGATTGATCAATTAAAAAAGACAAGAAAAGAAAAGAACGAAAGTCATTGAGATTTACACAAAATAGTCCTTTTCTTTTGCATCGATAAATAACTAAAAAATCGTAGACAGAAGGGAAAATTTTTCAATCTCTTGCTGAAATTAATTTACATCTCGGAACCTTCAAAAAACAAAAAATCACCTACTTCTTTTCTTTTGGCCACTTCATGGTTTGCTTCTGCAAGCATACAAAGTGGGCTGATTTTAGAATTTCTATGTAAATTGGTTGAGCAGAGGTCATTGATCCATTCCTGATTACTAGGTTAATACTACAAGAAAACAGACTTTCAGCGACGGAAAAAAATACGTCGCTATTAGCGATGGATTAGCGACGGATTTAGCAACGGAAAAATCCATCGCTAATTCCGTCACTAAATCCGTTGCAAAAAAATTTTTGTTTTTATTAAATATAATTTTTTTTTATTAAATATAAATTTTTAATTAAATATAATTTTGTATTTTTATTAAATATAATTTTTTTATTATCAAATATAATTTTTTTATTAAATATAATATTTTGTTTTTATTAATTATAATTTTGTGTTTTTATCAAATATAATTTTTTTTGTTTTTATTAAATATAATATTTTGTTTTTATTAAATATAATTTTTTTGTTTTTATCAAATATAATTTTTTTATTAAATATAATATTTTGTTTTTATTAAATATAATTTTTTGTGTTTTTATTAAATATAATTTTGTATTTTTATTAAATATAATTTTTTTATCAAATATAATTTTTTTATTAAATATAATATTTTGTTTTTATTAAATATAATTCTGTGTTTTTATCAAATATAATTTTTTTATTAAATATAATATTTTGTTTTTATTAAATATAATTTTTTGTGCTTTTATTAAATATAATATTTTATTTTTATTAAATATAATTTTTGTGTTTTTATTAAATATAATTTATTGTTTTTATTAAATGTAATTTTTTGTGTTTTTATTAAATATAATTTTGTATTTTTATTAAATATAATTTTGTGTTTTTATTTAATAAAATTTTATATTTTTTTAAATTAGGGTATTGTATTTTTAATATTGAGAGTTAGAAATAAAGTATAGAAATAAAAAAAAAAATAAACTAATAATACAAAAGTAATTGTGGTATGGTAGTTAAAACTCTCAATATCTCTCTCTCAACTCAAATTTGAATATGGACAGGTGCATTTTTGAGTATTTTTCAAACAATTTAAAGGCGGGCGGGCCGCGTGCTGGGGCGAGCTGCCGGGGAGGGCAGGGGCCGCGTGCGGACGGAGCTGGCCAGGCGGTCGGGTCAGGTCGGGTACCCGGATTCGAGTATTTTGGGTTCACCCTTACTCACTTCAGCGACGGATTAGCGACGAAAATATTTTCGTCGCTAATACGTCAGTAATTAATAATAATTAAAAAATAATAATAATAAATTTCCGATGGATTAGCGACAAATTATTAGCGACGGAAATATTTCTATCACTAATCCATCGTTGATTGGCGACGGATTTTCTTAGCGATGGAAATTTTCCGTCACTAAATTAGCGATGTGACTTTCAGTGATGGAAATTTCCGTTGCTTATTTTCCTTCGCTGAATTTCCGTCGCTAAAACTTTTAACGACGGAAATTTGGGTATCAGCGACGGATTTTTTCGTCCGTCGTTGATACCCGTTTTTCTGGTAGTGTAAGAGGAGTAAAATGCTGACTATCATAGATTTTTTTTTTTTTTTCTGCCATGCATCTCTTGAGTTGAATTCAATTTTTACTATTTATTTGTTTCTTATACACACGTTAGCTCTTTAGATTTCATAAGTTTTCTTCATTAAAGAAATGGGACCCCTCATCCAAATTCGTTCTCTTGCTATTTCCCCGAACAAGAAGAGAAAATGGGTATTTTTCTCTCTTAAATTAAGTTTTTATTAAATTAATGATAGGGAAATTTTCCCCCACATGATCAAATATGGTTCGCCAGCTTTGGGTATGGTGGGCACTTAATTAAGAGTCGGGATTATTAGTCATTTGTCTCTTTCCCATTTCTTTTTCTTAATAGTATGAAATTCGAATTTAGGATCGCGGAATTACGAGAGAAGATTGTGAGTGCGTACGTCTCTTTCCCATTTCTAGACAAACTGACACATATGCATGGGTCATGTGTCAATGTTCCAGGGACTGTAGGCTGTCTATTACAAAATCAAAAGGGGGCCAAGCCAAAGGCCATAGCTCTTTTTCCTTTCTGGGTTATACTCATTTTTTTTATTATATTAAAATTTAAATCTGGGGTTATCATGACGAAAGAGAGGAAGAGAATGATTGTGATTACGAGACAGAACTCTGAAAATATTATACCCATTTTCTCATTTGCTGTCCTTGAATGAAACGATTTAGACCCATCATAATTTAGAAAGGAATTTAATATCTTTTGTATTTAGTAATAAAATATTAAATTTTTTAATTAAAATCTTAAATTTGAGAGAATAAAAAAACAAACAGGAGAATTAGTTTCAAAATGAATCTCACAATACTCAAACTGAATATATTAAATAACCCAAAAACTGATTGATTAAAGGGGGAAAAAAATTAGAAACGAAAGAGCATGTCAAGGCTAGATCCTTACGGAAATGGAAATGCATTTTCTAAAGGGTTGAGATTTTTGGTCATCACGTTATACTACTTTCAATGTTATCATGCGGGAAGGAGACGAAAGAAAATATATCTTTTTTTCATGATTATTAAAAATGAAAAATAATATAATAACGTAAAATTCTAATAATATGTTATTTCAGTAAAATATTTTAAGATAGATTTATATAAAACTCATTGTTACAAATATAAAAATAAAAAAAAAATCAAATATTTTTAAAATCAAATCAATTATTGATTTATTTTAATATATAATATTTTTAATAATTAATTTTATTTTGATATATAAATTTTATATATATTTCAAAATCAAATCAAATATATCTCTTAACGGCGTGAAATGCACACATCTTCTCTTGATCATACATCACTATTAAACAAGTATTTTTTTTTTAGTAAATTAAACAAAACCCCAAAGTCAAGTATATTCAAATATTTCATCTCTCAATTTATATGGGCCTCTATATTGTCACCAGGAGAAGATGAAGAACTCTTTGAGGCAGCAAAAGGCAATGAAGTTGGAAGGAAAACCAGGCTTCCTGGTTGTGAATTTGTTGATGCTTGTCGATTATTCAAGTAACTTGACGCACATCCAATGTTGTTTCCTTTTGGAGTTGAAGATGGGTGAGCGGCAGAATTGATGGCTTCAGATTGCTCACCCCATTTCATTTTTTGTCCGAAATATGTCTCTCCTCCACTTTGGTTTCCATGAACAATGGTACTCCCACTTCCATTGTTACTAATTATTGATGTGAGGGCTGCAGCTAGAGCGGATTGGAAATTTGGATCCGTCGTGATAGCTTTGGTTGCTGCTGCAATGGTATTAGGCAGATATTGTTGACCACTGACCATGTTACCATTCTTTTGCATGTAATTCTTGTAGAAATTATCCTCGGCTTGTCTTGCCAAATTGAAGGGAGTGGCGTAACTCTTGTTGTAGGTTTGAGTAGCAGAAGTAAGTATTCCATTGCTTCCATTGCCCCATGAAACGGGCATTGAGCTGGTCTCTGGAGAAGAAAAGCTTAAACTTGGAGAGGACATGAGCCTTTGAGATTGAGTGTTGAAGTTGGAAGGCAATCCTCTAGAAAAATGAGGTTGTGACAAAGATGATGAGGATGCAGTGAGGTCAAGAGTGATGGTTGGACATGAAGGGGAAGGCGCAAGTGAAAAGCCAGGTAAGTAGTATGGTGGCCTCGATCTTGAATTATCAGAGAGATAGAAGTTTAGACCATTTAGGCTAGCTGGGGTAGAGGTGGCTGTCCTGCCCATAGGTGATGGGTGGAGGACTTGTCCGGAGGTGGTTGAGCCACTGATGAGCATGGAAGCCGCTGCAGAGGTGGTGGAAGCCATAGCAGTGGCCGCGAGAGGGAGTGGATGGTTGTGTGTTCCTTCATAGGTCGTGATCAATATGGACGTGTCCTTGGCACATCTTTGCACCTATTTAGAAGGAAGCAAAAAATAGTAACTAAGTGTAGTTTGAGACAAATTAATAATCACAAATTTTCAATCATCTATCATTAATTCAATTGTTAATATTTGTTAATAATGGATTTTAGTTATGTTTTGAACTAATAATATAGTTGCTAATCATTACAATTTTTAATAATAATTTATATTTATTATATAAAAGTATTTTTCCTTATATAAAAAAAAATTCATTGAAATAGAATTTGTAAGATCATATGCTTTTGTGTATACCTGTTTCCTCACGGGGCATGATGGTGCAACAGTGCAACGATAGTAAGCTCGTGGACAAGGATTTCCTTTTGCAATCTTTTGGCCATATTTCCTCCATTGGCATCCATCGTTCATCTGAAATATGAACATTATCTTGGGACAAGGTTGTTGCGAAACTATAAAAGTACTGGATATAATTAGTATTATATTTACTAACCGTAGGTAAATCACATTGAGCCCTCACAGAAACTCTAGCCTTCTTAACAATGTGAGGTTGTTGAGAAACTTCTTCTTCTGATCCGGTGCTTCCCATTGTCTTTGAAATTTTATTAGGATGCCAAGTTTCATCCATCTCTTCCTTTGGTTGATCTTCAGAGCAATTTTTGGTGCTTGGAATTTGCATTGATTCAAATTGTCTTGTCTTGGAGGCTTCAAATTTGCAGTCTAATGCAAGAGTTAAGCCTTCTTTAAGTTCCTCATTCTCATTGTCTTGGCCAAGAATTTTGATCTTCTCATCCTTCTTAGATTGATCACTAGAGCTTCTTCCCAAGCTAAGGGAGATGAGCTCGGATTCTTCCATGTCGGATTGATTGTCTGCATGAGCTGCAGGTGGAGACACCTTAGCTTCTTGCTTGACAATGTCATAGAATTGCATTTGGAGCTTTTGGTAGTCCTTCATTATCCGATCCAAGTACATCTTCAACCTATGATTCTCTTCTCTCACCTCACCCATTTCAGCTTTGGTAGATTCAAGCTTTTCATCCTGTTACAAAAAAGAAAAAAAAAATAATTTTAAGAATTGATCCAATAATTGAAAACATAATCCGCTTATTTTTTCTTAAAACTATTGCTCTTTTGTTGTGTAAATTATTAATATTCAATCAAATTTTAAATATTAGTCGTAGTTGGAAAAATATTTTAAGTTGATATGATATGGTTAAGAGATATTAGATTTATTATTTATATCTCGATAATTCCTGAACACGGATAGAACTATTCTTAATGTGCGATGCAAATCTAGTATAGACCAAAAATATATAATCTGTGTTCCTTTGGAGTTGTGGAAGATCCTCTAGGGTTGGGCTCTCTGAGTGAGTTTTCCCTCTTGGTAATGACTATGCCCTATTTAAATATGAAATACACAAGGTCAGAATATAATAGAACAAACTTTTGTAGATTGGATCAAAGCCACAGATTTGTCATTCATCAATATTTGAATTGGCATTCATGAGAATATGGAAATGTGTCACATGAAGGATTCAACTTGCAAGGTTATTTTATATGAATATTGCCCCTAAACCAAGGAAACAAATAATAATCTATATATGTTTTTGGAGTTCATCAATCACTTTTCAGCACATAATAGGGAAAAAAGATGTAAAGTCATGATTAAGATTAATTAAGAACACATTATCAAATTGTACTGCTTCAACTCCCCCTCGAAACCCTTGAACTTGAGACGTTAGTGGGAAAAAAAAATGATAAGTGGAGCTATGGCTGATTGGCACCCCCTCTTAACTATGGAGATCCATATAATTGATTGACAGTCCTAAAATTTTCAAGAATTAATTGTCACTTTAGGAAGCATAATTGTCACTTAGGAACATGGTTTAATAAAATTGTGAATTCAGTCGGAAATTTTAGAAAAATTTTAGATCAAAGGGTCATTTAAAATATCTTTTAACACTTATCTTCTTTTTGTGGTTTGAGATCATTTTTATTGAAGATGTTACATAAAAGTCCCAATGTTTTATGACATCTTTAAAAGGAAAGAGAGGAAAAAGGCTTCTGCAGGATGCTGTGTTCGATAAGAAGAGGGGATAAAAGAGAGAAAGGACTCTAAAGACCTATCTAAAGATCTTTTAGAGAGAGAGAGAGAGAGAGACAGATAGACAGACAGTAGACAGCAGAGAGAGAGAGACAGAGAGATGAAACATGGGCTGTGGACCTGCTTGAAGGTGCCTTTGACATATGGCCATCTTCACTTGTAGTCCTTCCATAAAACAAATGATTTGTGATCTTTTATGATTTTCTACAAGTTGACAAGCTTAAGAGGGATCAATCTATGAAACAAAGCCAGTATATTTCAAAGGTTCTTCGGTTTAAACTCAACCATATTGATCCAACAAGTATAAAACTTTAACCTTATATGAAACAAAGGTTGAAGTAGCCTCTCGTCGCCTTGCCAAAGGAAAAAAGTTACCATGATTAAAGAATGGAAATTATTGTGTATAATCACATAGTAATCCATAAAATCATGGAAAAAAATTGAAAAGAAAAATCAGAATATTTTCTTCACCTTAGAGATCTCATCTTTGCATGTAGCATCATCCATGTCAACGGATTCAACCCTCCCCTGTTCCTTGACTAGATGATCTCCATAACTAGATATCCTTAAAGCAGCATCCATGTGTAGAAAATCTTATGAAGAAAACTACTTTGTTTTCTCTTTGGGACTCTCTCTCTCTCTCTCTCTCTCTCTTCTAATCTTGTGGGTGGAGTCCTCAATTGCACCTCTACTCTAGTATATAAAGGGAAAAGCCTGCAGTATTTGACTCGCTTAATTAAACAAAAGTTTTCAAACAAAGGCCATCTATTGAACTCCAACTTGGCCCATCTATCTTACTTGTAAACACAAATAGATATTTTTATATACATTGTTTTTTCAATGGCATATTATATATGAGTGGAAGAATTCAACTTCAACCTTAATGACAACTCAAACATATACACGAGAGAGAGAGAAAGAGAGAGGTTGAAGCGGCAATCACCGGTCCCACGGGGGTTCGACCACTGGGGTTGAAGTTTCGTACATTTTAACAAAAGTCACATGGGAGCACCGGTCACATGGTCAAACATTTCCAACCAGGTTATTAGCTCTGGTGACCGGAGTTTAAATGCGCTGGATCATGTGTTAGGGTTTTGCCAGATTAAGGTCAAACAAGGGTTTAGTTTAGTACTAAAAGCTTTTAATGCACATGTTTTGCCAAATGTTTAGGGATTGACATTTTTAGGTTTCATCGGATTCCAGTCAAACAAGGGTTTCCCTCGTACGTGTTGTTTTGAATTTGCCAAAAAAAGGTTTAAGGATTGACATTTTCATGGATATTGTCTACCATACCCATGCATATATACACCTTAGTTTCCTTGGATGATTCCCCAGCATGCAGAAATTTCAAAATTCTTATTGATCTCAAAGTCTTCGAAGAAACCCGCAACTTTTGGTATGAATTCTATAGACCCGCTGGTTAGAATATTGGACTCCATTAACAAAATTCAGAAGCAAATCCCATTGGGCCAACAATGTTTTTCAAATTTTTCAAATTTTCAAACCCAAAAACGTCAAACATGCATAGTGAGAAGGATGATGTGTAATTTGATTTATGAGTTGGACTTTTTTTAAAAAAAAAAAAACTTGGGTTGAGCTTCAACATCATTAAATTTATCAAACTTGTCTATGTATTGCCTTGTATTATCAAACCCTAGTTTTATATTTTGAGTTTTTTATTAGCATTATCGTAACCTAGCTTCGCTAAGATTATTGAATTATAACCTCCATCAAAACTTGGTCATTTCTACATCCTCAATAATTTAACAAAAAAAATTTGTTGCATATGACTATTTTTTTTGTAAACTAGCGGTATCCGGTAACCATGTTAAACCTAACTAAATTTGGTTCAAATCAGGTTAGACCAGGACAAAACTCTTCTGACATCTATTTTTTACCACACACAAAATTCAAATCTGACACATTATTTAAAAGATAACAGTACTTAGGCACCGTACCAACTACATAATGGTTATTGCATATGACTATAATAAAATATAATTAATTTTTTTTAATCAATATGATAGGCTAAAAGAGGAATTAGTTGCACTACAAAAAAAAGTTTTTAGTGACCAGAAATTTAGTGACGATCAAAATTCCGGTCACTAATAGTAGAATTTGGAAACAAAAAAAAATTCGTCACTATATTTTGGTCATCATATAAATTTTAGTGATGAATATGAAAAAATAGTCACTAAATGGCATGGCGGGAAAGAGTCTATCAATTTGATCACTATTAGTGACCAAATTTGGTGACAATAATTTTTTTTGTCCTTAAAATTTGGTCACTAAATAACATTACAAAAAAAGACCTTTGATGACTTTTAGTAACGACTTTTTTTTGTCACTAAGCTTGTGGTCAATATTTACAATTTTTAGTGACGACAATGGTCGTCACTAAATATGTATAATTGTCGTCATTACAAGAGTTATAGTAATCTCACATCAAATAACAAAATAAAATTCAAGGTATATAAGTATCCTTGAAGCAATAACAATTGGACGGTCTAAAGACCGGCTCAACCGCACCATTAGGTCTCGGCCCGGTCTACTCCGAAAATTGGCCCAATCGCACCTTTGATCCAAGCTGCTGATGCCGATGGTGGCCGCCGACGATTCAGGCAGGACCACCAGCCGTTGACGTCTACAGGACCACCAGATTCTGACACCAGTGGGACCACCGGATTCCGACACAGGCAGTCGTGGCCAGCTGGATGCCGACACCGGCAGCCGCAACCAGCTAGCCGCAGGTAGTGGTTCTTGACAATTTCAAGCTAACCATCAGTCCCTTTTAGTGAATACTTTTTTTATCACCAAATATCATCACTAAATGCGTTGACCAAGCTAATTTTAGTGACCACTTGTACTTTTAATGACCAACTTTGTGACAACTTTTTTGGTCATTAATCTGGTGATGAAAAAATTTTTGATCACTAAAATCGACTCTTTAATAACGACTTTTTGCAATCCGTCACTAATGATTTTTAGTGATAGAACTTTGGTGACTACTGAGTGACGACGTTTTTATAGTCATTAATATGATTTAATGACGATATTTGGATCTTTAGTGACCAAAATGCTTCTGTCACTAAAAACCTTTTTTTCTTTTTTTTTTTTTTTTTTGTAGCGTTGGATGCTCTAGCAGGAAAAAAGAAAGAGTGGCTAGGGTAGGGTAGGGATTGTGACTCATGATCAAGTCGTAATTTGACTATACTAGTTTTGGGTCTTCGAAATTAACTGTATTTTGGCAAACCCTTGAATTTTTGAGCGAGGGATGAAGAATGGAAAGTGAAATATTGTACAAACATAAACATTTTTTTTTTTTTTTTGGGAACTCAAAATGTTTTGAAAATGCATGTTTTTCAACTTCTAACCTTGTCCTGAAATATGACATGGTGCTCATCAACTTGGCAACTTGCATGTCCAAACATCTCTCTCTCTCTCTCTCTCTCTCTAACGAAAGAAGATCAATTAAACCTATAAATGAAAAAAATAAGAATTTATGTTACTTAAAAGATCACATACAACACATCTGACTTTTTTTTTTTTTTTTAATCTTTTTCCCAGCAAAAAAGAACGCATTAGAGAGAGAGAAGAATTCATTAGGACATCAAATATGAATTTTGTTTTGAAATTTTCAGTTTGAAGATTTAAATTTAGGAAAATTATCGTTGAAAGATAAGAGAAATCAAAACCTAAACTGCTATATTAAAAAATATCGGTTTTCATTAGAAATTTTATGAATTTTAGCCGTAGAAGGATAAAAATGATGAAAAAAAGTTATTCTACAATCTGGTCATTCTAAGCTCTCCCCAGAAACTATGTGGAGAGACCAGATTAAGAACCTTAACGTCACTCTCCTTATGAAACATGTTATATCAAATGGATTATAGTTCAACTGATATTTTTTTTTTTTAAAAGATCTCAAGCCTCTAAGTGGGAATTATTAATTGTAATTAATGTTTAGAGTTTCATTAAAACATGATCTAAAGGTTCGAAAATTATTTGTAGTTTTTAAGCCTTTTTTCTTGTGATTCTAAAAACTGAGAAGACGGTACTATTCTGTTTCGGATTCAAGACTTTTAAAAGCAAAATAATATTTAAGATTAAAATTTTAAAATTATTATTAATAAAAGTAATAGAAGAGTCTCTCCCCCCTTCGCTTTGCTTGACTTCAAATGTGGCCAGCCAAGAAGTATCTCCTTGGAGTTTATTCATATGAAATTGGCAAAACTGGATTTTTGTGAGTCGTGTGGCTTCCTTTGGTTATGACATGGCATTAGACATAACTTAATAAACTCTTTGGATATTTTCATAAAATTCAAAGATTGCAATTCTATAATCTCAAGAACAATATTCTAATAAAATTCCTTTCCTTAGTCCCCATGGGATCAGAAAATTATAAAAAATGCAATGTGGAAACTCATAATCTCAAGGACAAAACTTGGGACTTGGTTCCTATTAATAGAAGACAATAAGGTTAGAGATGTGTGATGGTCAATTGTTGTCTGTGGTTTGGACATAACTGGTCGTCCTTGTGGAATGCAGTTTCATAATCGATCATCACCCACACCTCATGAACAGTCCTAATTGCACCCTAAAACCTATTTTTTCCTCAAAGTTTCTATTTTAGCTTAATCATATATTTCATAAAAATACCAAATTTATTATGAAAAACCCAATTTAAATAGATTATTTCCATTCATTCTCTTGGTGGAATTTACTATTATTTTCCGAAGTCAAAAGAAAAATAAATTTAATTTATTTGAAATAAATTGAACTAATTAATTCATTTACAAATAAAATGAAATGTAGAATTTATTTTTAAATATTACGATTTACTTAACTACTCTAGATTTTTCTCTATATAGAGATAACACTACAAATTAGAAAAGTATTTCCGACTGTCATTCTCTAACGTTTAATATTTCATCACAAATATTTTTCTATTTTCGATGTTTATCATAAAAATGTTAGCAAAATAAATTTTCCTAACATTTAAGAGAAATTGAATTATCGCAAAAATTGGAAATGGCGGGAACCTTTTCCTGGCACGTTAAGAAAGATTAAACACACATGCACGTCGGCATATTCTGGATGTTTTCGAGTAAAATTTCGGAAATGTCTCTTTAAGTAGCTCTAACCCCTCTCTTCTCTCTCTTCTCTTTTTTTCTCTTCTGCTTTCTGCAGTCATCATCGCTGCTGAAGGTGAAGCTGTTGGCCAACCGGAATTGAGAACGAGGGATAGTATAATCTTATTTTCTCTCTTCTCTTTTTCCACTTCAGCTAATATATAATCTTATGAAAAGCACACACAAAACAAAATAACATATAGAGAACGTAGGCCTACACCATTTCCAGCTATCAAAAGCATATATTCGTGGGCAGAAAGGTGCAAGATGCCCCAAAATTTCAGTTGGGTCGATTCACACAAATCTCACTCTCCATGAATGTAAGCATAGGATGGAAGTGCTTTAAGAGACTTCGCCTTAAACTTTGTTTAAACAAACTTAATTAGGCAGGCTTAGTAGATTCATAAAAATGTCTTCTCATCATCTCTTTAACAAAATCAAATACTCAAAAAATTATGAGTTCCTGAAACTTGGTTTCCGGCAGACTCTCTTTAAAATTATTTTAAACGGATTTAATTAGTAGATCTAACAAATAGATAAAAATCTCTTACAAAGCTAAGCAAAAAATGTCCTTGGCATTTAGCCAACGTCTCTTAAATGCAAAACTATGCAAAACTCAAAGATAACGTTGTCCTAATACTTTGCTCATAATCATCATCTTCTCCTCTTTACATTCACCAAAGGCCTCCTAGACAAAGGTAAAAATTTAGTTAGTAATTTTTTTTTTTTTTTTTTTTTTGCACTTGACTATCAATATCCAGAAACCTGACTAATTCAATTCGAATTGTGGTAGAACCCAATTTAGAGACTGGTCCTTCAATCCTTAAATTTACTAAAATTTAGTTAGTAATGAGAGTTTAAAGTAAAACTTAGGAATCAGAATGACAACTCATTCATTTTCACTATGGTGATTTGGTCAAGCTAGTTTCATGTGTAATACTTGGACCCCTAACCCAAGTGAAATCAATTCCATTTTGAAAGAGGAAAATGCACACACACACACACACACTCACACTTGCAAATAAAACTCAAAAATCAGCACTGGCATTAAGATTTGACCACCGCCCGCCCTATACTTTCCTTTTAGCAGATTAGTCATGGATTCCTCCCTCATATTCCTATACTTGGACCATGACTTTTTAGAGCTAGCTAAGCTACCTAATTAGATATTATCAAGTAAGATGCCCCAAAACAAGTTTATAGCTAGGGTGAACCCAGAAATTTATATTATAGAAGAAAACACGACACCCATTTAGAAAAATAATAATATTAGAGACATGAGTTATAGCCAACGAGTAATAATTTTCAATTGATATTATCTCTTTAAAAATCTCGAGTTTACAAAAAAAAAAATGAGACATGAGTTATGACTTTAGCGAACAAGCAACATTTTAAATTATAAATTTTTAAATTATATGCATAATTTTTTTCTTAAAATTTTATGGGGTGACTGTCTCTGTCTGCTTTTCTTTGGGCTTGCAAGTAAATAACCAGTTATACATGCAATACAATTTTATTGACCGAAAATTTGTACCTATGATTGATAAATATGTCGACTAATTTAGTTTATGAAAAATCTTACGAAGCTATTAAGAAATGATGAAATCAAATTTGTATAAAAAATGGAAGGTTTATAGGGTGTACGAGAAAGAGTTATCTCATTGAGTGACACCATCATTGAATTCTAAGAGCTAAAGATTGATTACATACCCACAGAAAAATGAGAAAGCATAGAACAAGCTGCTAAAAATTAGGTGGACTTTTAGGTAAGCAAAACGAAAACCGAAAAGCTTAATTTATTTTTTTTTTCACTCGACCAATCGATAATCAATTTATTGATTTTAATTAATCCGTTCGAATTAACTGTCGGATGCATTAAGGAGCGAGGTCTCTCAATGCTATTTTTCTATTTTTAAAACACGAACTTGAGAATTCAGTTAAAAATTCAATACTCTTATCACCGAATCAACAAAACGTGAATAAAGGAAAAGTTTAATTGAAAAATCTACCAATTGCAATAAAGTCACAGGCAACAAGTAATTTTAAGCTTAGAGAGTTTCAATCCTCATTTTCAAGTGCTTCCAAGAGCACTTTGCATTTAAAATAAATCATCTTTTACTTAAAAGAGAGAGAGAGAGAGAGAGGAGAAAACTTTGGCATGCATGGTCTCTCCTTGAACATGGAAGCGTGATTAGGGATCTAGCATAATAATTAATTACATCATCAATTTTCCATTGAATTGACTTTACTATAGAGATGGGGGTGGTGGTGAGGTGACCCTCACTAATTTCATAAAGTATAGCTCCTTTTTCATAAGGTATATCTCCCTTTTGTTTTGTAAAATGTTTTGGGTATTTTTATTAATTAACTTTTTATTATATTTTATATTCTTATTTGACGCTAGTGAGAGAGAGAGAGATGGAAGGGTCAACAAGTGCTCTTGTACAAACCAATTTATGGACCACGTTTACGGCGAGGCCCTCCAAGATTCAACGAATTTGTCAAATTCAAAGTTAACAGATGGAGATTTTGACCTACTTTTTCGTCTCATTTTGAAATTTTGATTATTCCCCGTGACCTCTGCAGAAATCATTTCAAAATTGCATTTCATAAATGGGTAAAAGACTTAATTTTTTCATCATTCATAGATGTTAAAGATATTAACCGAAAATACTAAACTTTTTAATTAAAATTTTAAATTTAAATTTTAAAAACAAAAAAATAGTCATCGAAGAGTTGTGTCATAAATTGGTTTTTACAATATTCGAATCAGATTATTCGAACAATTCAAATATTGATGATCAAGTATAATATATATATATATATATATAATATCTGCCCCGGTCTCTAAAATTTACTTCTTTGTACGCTTAATATGATTATTCAATGGATATATACTGGGGCTCCAGGAGATACAAAATACAGAATGATTGGGCTGAGAAGATACTTTTTTCAACCCTAATACAGTTCTTCTAGACTAGGAAAGAAATATCTCAATTCCTATGCAAACCATCTTTCACTTTGGAGGAGCACCATGTTGCGCTCCTTGCTGCAACTTCCACTGTCGGCCGCCGTGGTGATAAGGCGTCAAACCCTTTTTTCCTGTCCATATTTGCTCATCAGATTCCCTTTTGTTCCTTAGATTAAGCCTCTAAACTCTCATTTGAGCATGTTCACGCAAATCTTCAATTTGAACGTCTCTCGTTCTACATCAAGATGGTTTATTGTCTATTGATAGGATTTGTTTTATTAGTACCATTAGTCAATCATTTTTACCTTTTGTGATTGTTATCATTACGTTCAATTTTCTGTTGGAAATCACTTTTATAAGCAACTTGGTGTCTATAAATTAATTAATTCATTTATTTTATCGTCAAATGAAATAGTAAAATTGTCGATAAGCTTGTAAACTTGAATCAGAAAAATTGAATCCCAAGCCTTTGAATTTAGAAGTAATTTGTAATTCAGACCCTCTGATTTGGTGAAAATTGGTGGAAAATACAAGGAAAAAATATACCACTTGCTCATGATATTTTTGATAAATTCATTATTTGTAATTTTCTTTTTCTCTTGCATTCACCAAGGTCTAACCTTAATAGCCTAAATATATATATTTACATGGATAGTCAGCGTTTTATTATTATTATTATTATTATTATTATTATTATTATTATTATTATTATTATTATATTGTTGTTATTGTTGTCATCGTGATCATTAAATTTTATTTTTTTTTTTGGGATAAACAAGTGAGAGTTGAGAGAGCCTACCATATCAATTTCCCCAAGGTACAACCTTGGACTTTCTTTACGTTTTTGGCAAACATAGGTGCTTAAGATATGTCATTTAGCCAACCCTTTTGGCTTTGGATGTCAACTCTCAAGAAAGTTTGCCCAATTATTTTCAGACAAGCCTGTTTCGAAAATCTCAATTTGTTTTAATTTAATTTAATTTATAATATTTTTAAATAAAATAAAATATCTTAATAAACGTATAAGAATTACAATATGAATTATTTTTTATATAAATAACTAAAATTACAATTAAATTATTAATTTTTAAAATATTATATAATTTTAATTGAATCTTGTTTTAATTTTTCTAAGGGACACTTTATATTCATTAACAAATAATTCCAGTCATTGGTTTACTGCATTACAACTGTTGCTTCTGCATGCGTAAGTTTAAAATCACCGTCACGAGTCCATTTTTCAGAGAGAGAGAGAGAGATGACTTACCATGTCATATGCACCACCAGCTGGGATATGCTCTAGATGCTCTTGTTTTTTCTTTTCTAAATCTGTGATAATTACTGGGCATAATTCCAAAAGTTTTGGAAAAATAAAATATAAGAGAGGAAAAGCGACACACGAAATAATAATTGATTCAATAAGTCAAGTTTATGTATTAAATCAATGATAGATAGGATAGACTTTTTAAATCTAACACCTTGACTTCTTGTATTGCGATGTCTCTCAAGTTGAAAGTGTATATACATGGAGAGGAGCCATGCAAACTATGCGTCTTGGGCGCTAGCGAGTGTGCCGGTCATGGCCCAGTGTGCTCGCATGGGCTGTTGTCCTTGGCGGACCAGCACATGGGTGCAGCCTAGAGCTGCCATCCGATGCTAACCTTTGGATCGATCCGATTTGACCCATGGTAGTACCAACATCTCTTGAAATGACTAGAGATTTGAGGAAACACGTAATTGAAGTTAAGCCTTTGAAACCTTTTTATGCTATTGTTTTTTCCATCACGTTATTTCTTTTATATTGGATTTAGAATAATATATTCCTGAATTTTTGGAAAAACTTGCTATATTAAATTCATTTTTCAGACCATAATCTTACCATCACAGCATGCATATACAACCGTTGGGAACCTCATGATGGCATTAGGAAAGGAGGTAACGCGCCACCTTTGCCTGTTTGTTTATGCATGCTTTCCACTTGCACTTTATTTTCAATCACTCATGAAATTAAAAAAAAAAAAAAAAAAAAGAAATTAGGGTTAGGAGAGTTCCCAGATCTTGCACATGAAGGCACTGATGTTATCCAGCACTTGTATTCAATTTTTTTTTTCTTAAAGTTGTTGGAAATAGAAAGTTTATAATACTACTAGGTCAAAACATATTATATTGTCCCAAGAAAATTCAAAAAAAAAAAGGGAAATAAATAAATTGTTTTGCTTTTGTTGGAGGGATATAATCTATAGTGGCATGGGCATGCTTGAGTGATTGTTGCCAAACAAAATACCATGTCTGACTTTCTCATTGTCCTATGTGGATTAGATTTAGTACAAATCTTTTACCTTCAATACAGGCACTTGATGAGTATCACAAAGTAATTGTAAGATTATGTCACTTTTGAATTCCAAAGTTTTTTTTTCTTTTATTTTATGTTAAAATGGGACAGAACAAATCAAGAACTCGAGGCACATCCAATGTTGTTTCCTTTTGGAGTTGAAGATGGGTAAGCAGTAGAATTAATGGCTTGAGTTTGCTCACCCCACTTCATTTTTTGTCCAAAAGTTGTCTCTCCTCCACTTTGGTTTCCATGAACAACAGTACTCTCACTTCCATTATTACTATTTATTATTGATGTGAGGGCTGCAGCTAGAGCGGATTGGAAATTTGGATCCGATGTGATTGCTTTGGTTGCAGCTGCAATGGTATCAGGCAGATATTGTTGTCCATTGACCAGGCTACCACTCTTTTGCGTGTAATTATTGTAGAAATTTTCCTCGGCCTGTCTTGCCGAGTTGAAGGGAGTGGTGTAACTCTTTTTGTAGGGTTGAGTAGCAGAGGTAAGTATTCCATTGCCCCATGAAACGGGCATTGAGTAGGTCTCTGAAGAAGAAAAGCTTAAACTTGTAGAGGACATGAGCCTTTGAGATTGAGAGTTGAAGTTGGAAGGCAGTAATCGAGAAAAATGAGGTTGTGACGAAGATGATGAGGATGCAGTGAGGTCAAGAGTGATGGTTGGGCATGAAGAGGAAGGCGCAAGTGAAGAGGTAGGTAAATAGTATGGTGGCCTTGATCTTGAGTTATCAGAGAGAAAGAAGTTTAGACCATTGAGGCTAGTCGGGGTAGAGGTCGCTGTACTGCCCATAGGTGATTGGTGGAGGACTTGTCCGGAGGTAGTTGAGCCAGAGATGAGCATGGAAGCCGCTGCGGAGGTGGTGGAAGCCATAGCGGTGGCCGCGAGAGGGAGTGGATGGTTGTGTGTTCCTTCATAAGTTGAGATCAATATGGACATGTCCTCGGCACATCTTTGCACCTATTTAGAAAGAAACAAAAAATAATAACTAAGTATAGCTTGAGAAAGAGTTGTTAATTGGATTCTATGAAAAATAATATTAACTTCGTTGATTGTTAACAATATCAACAACGGTGCATTTAAGACAAATTGATATAAATAAATTTTCAATCATCTGCCATTAATTCAATTGTTAATATTTATTAATAATGGATTTTAGTTATGTTTTGAACTGATCTTATAGTTGCCAATCATTACAATTTTTAATAATAATTTATATTTATTATATAAAAGTAATTTTTTTCTATAAAAAAATTCATTGAAATAGAATTCGTCAGATCATATGCTTTTGTGTATACCTGTTTCCGCACGGGGCATGATGGTGCAATTGTGCAACGATAGTAAGCTCGTGGACAAGGATTTCCTTTTGCAATCTTTTGGCCATATTTCCTCCATTGGCATCCATCATTCATCTGAAAGATGAATATTTTATCGTGGGATAAGGTTGTTGCGAAACTATAAAAGTATTGGGATATAATTAGTACTATATTTACTAACCATAGGTAAATCACATCGAGCCCTCACAGAAACTCTAGCCCTTTTAACAATTTGAGGTTGTTGAGAAAGTTCTTCTTCTCCGGCGCTTCCCATTGTCTTTGGAATTTTATTAGGATGCCAAGTTTCATCCATCTCTTCCTTTGGTTGATCATCGGAGCTATTATCTATGCTTGGAATTTGCATCAATTCAGATAGACTTGTCTTCGAGGCTTCAAATTTGCAGTCTAATGCAAGAGTTAAGCCTTCTTTAAGTTCCTCATTCTCAGTGTCTTTGCCAAGATTTTTGATCTTCTCATCTTTCTTGGATTGATCACTACAGCATCTTCCCAAACTAAGGGAGATGAGCTCGGATTCTTCCATTTCGAATTGATTGTCTGCATGAGCTGCACGTGGAGACACCTTAGCTTCTTGCCTGAGGATGTCATAGAATTGCATTTGGAGCTTTTGGTAATCCTTCATTATGCGATCCAAGTACATCTTCAACCTTTGATTCTCTTCTCTCACCTCAACCATTTCAGCTTTGGTAGATTCAAGCTTTTCATCCTGTTACAAAAAAGAAAAAAATAATATTTTTAAGAATTGATCCAATAATTGAAAACATAATCGGCTTAGATTTTCTTAAAACTATTGCTTTTGTTGTGTAAATTATTAATATTCAGTCAAATTTTAAATATTAGTCGTAATCACAAAAATATTTTAAGTCGATATGATATGATTAAGAGATATTAGATTTATTATTTATATCTCGATAATTCATGAACACAGATAGAACTATTCTTAATGTGCAATGTAAATCTCGTATAGACCAAAAATATATAATCTACGTGTTCCTTTGGAGTTGAGGAAGATCCTCTAGGGTTGGGCACTTTGGGTGAGTTTTCACTTTTGGTAATGACTATGCCCTATTTGAAAATGAAATACACAAGGTCAGAATATGATCGAACAAAGTTTTGTAGATTGGATCAAAGCCATAGATTGTCATTCATCAATATTTGAATTGGCATTCATGAGAAAATGGAAATGTGTGACATGAAGGATTCAACTTACAAGGTTATTTTATATGAATATTGCCCCTAAACCAAGGAAACAAATAATAATCTATATATGTTTTCGGTGTTCATCAATCCATATGAACTGGGAGTTGTGCATGTGCCTGAAAAATCTGTGGTCTTCACAAGTCAATCAATCACTTTTCAGCACATGATAGGGTAAAAAGATGTAAAGTCATGATTAAGATGAAGTAAGAACACATTATCAAATTGTACTACTTCAACTACCACTCGAAACCCTTGAACTCGAGACGTTCAAGGGAAAAAAAATGATAAGCAGAGCTATAGTTGATTGGCACCCCCTATTAACTGTGGAGATCCATATAATTGATTGACAATCCTAAAATTTTCACGAATTAATTGTCACTTTAGGAAACATAATTGTCACGTAGGGACATGATTTTAAAAAATATCGAGGGATTTTATTTTATTTTTTAATAAAATTGTGAAATCAGACTGAGATTTTAGAAAAATTTTAGATCAAAAGATCATTTAAAATATCTTTGAACACTTATCTTCTTTCTGTGGTTTGAGATCATTTTTATTGATGATGTTACATCAAAGTCCCAATGTTTTACGACATCTTTAAAAGGAAAGAGAGGAAAAAGGTTTCTGCACCATGCTGTGTTCGATAAGAAGACAGGATAAAAGAGAGAAAGGACTCTAAAGACTTATCTAAAGATCTATTAGAGAGAAAGACAGACAGACAGATAAACATAGATAGAGGCAGAGAGAGAGAGAGAGAGATGAACTTGGGCTGTGGACCTTCTTGAAGATGCCTTTGATATATGACCATCTTCACTGGTTGTCCTTCCATAAAACAAATGATTTGGGATCTTTTATTATTTTCTACAAGTTGACAAGCTAAAGAGGGATCAATCTATGAAACAAAGCCTGCATATTTCAAAGGCTCTTCGATTTAAACTCAACCATATCGATCCAACAAGTATAAAACTTTAACCTTATATGAAACTAAGGTTGAAGTAGCCTCTCATGGCCTTACCAAAGGAAAAAAGTTATTATAATTAAAGAAGGGAAATTATTGCGTATAATCACATAATAATCCATAAAATCATGGAAAAAAATTGAAAAGAAAATCAGAATGTTTTCTTCACCTTAGAGATCTCATCTTTGCATGTAGCATCATCCTTGTCAACGGATTCAACCCTCCCCTGTTCCTTGACTAGATGATCTCCACAACTAGATATCCTTAAAGCAGCATCCATGTGTAGAAAAGCTTATCAAGGAAAATCCTTTGTTTTCTCTTTGTGACTCTCTCTCTCTCTCTCTTCTAATCTTGTGGGTGGAGTCCTCAATTGCACCTCTACTCTAGTATATAAAGGGAAAAGCCTGCAGTATTTGACTCGCTTAATTAAACAAAAGTTTTCAAACAAAGGCCATCTATTGAACTCCAACTTGGCCCATCTATCTTACTTGTAAACACAAAGAGATATTTTTATATACATTGTTTTTTCAAAGGCATATCATATATGAGTGGAAGAATTCAATTTCAACCTTAATGACAACTCTAATATGTACACAGGAGAGCGAGAGAGAGAGAGAGAGAGATGCTGGATCATGTGTTAGGGTTTTGCCAGATTCAGGTCAATCAATGGTTTAGTACTAAAAGCTTTTAATGCACCTCTTTTGCCACATTTGTCAAACAAGTGTTTCCATCGTACGTGTTGTTTTGAATTTGCCAAAAAAGGTTTAAGGATTGACATTTTCATGATCTCAAAGTCTTTAAAGAGACCCGCAACTTTTGGTATGAATTCCATAGACCCGCTGGTTAGATTGGACTTCATTACGAAAATTCAGAAACTAACCCTATTGGGCCAACAATGTTTTTTAAAAGTTTTCAAAATTCCAAACCCTGAAATGTCAAACATGCATAGAAAGAAGGATGATGTTTAATTTGATTTATGAGTTAGACTTTTTATTTTTAAAAAAAAAAAATAATTGGGTTGAGCTTCAAACCCTAGTTTTAAATTTTGAGTTTTTTATTAGGTTAAAGTTGACTCCTCTAACATTATCGTAACCCAACTTTGCTAAGGGTATTGAATTAGAGCCTCCACCAGAACTTGGTCATTTTTTATGGCATAATGCCTGCAGATTTTGTTTAAGAAAATGCTATTTATCAGAACCATTTTCGCCTACGATGAAATCACACATGATTTTTTAAATTCATATTTGTTTTATTGGGTATTTTTTAATATAGTATTATTAACTTTCTACGTATTGAATAATTTAATAAAAAAAAATTCTGCATATGATTTTTTTTATAAACTATCAATATCCGGTAATCACATTGATTAGATTAAATTCGAATCAAATCAAGTTAGACTCTTAAGGAGATCATATACAAAACTCGAATCTGAAATCATATTTAATAAATATCAATCCATCTATGTATTGGTTGTTGCATATGATTATAATAAATTATAATAAATTATTTTTTTATCAATATGATAGGCTAAAGAAAATTATGTTTTTCAGAAGAATTAGTTGGATGTTCTAGCAGGAAGAAAGAAAGAGTGGGTAGGGTAGGGTAGGGATTATGACTCATGATCAAGTCATTATTTGACTATACTAGTTTTGGGTCTTCGAAATTAATTGTATTTTGGCAAACCCTTGAATTTTTTAGCGAGTGATGACGCATGGAAAGTGAAATATTGTACAAACGTAAACATTTTTTTTGGAAACTCAAATGTTTTGAAAACGCTTGTTTTTCACCTTCTAACCTTATCTTGACATATGACATATGCTTGTTTTTGCATGTCCAAACATATCTCTCTCTCTCTCTCTCTCTCTCTCTCTCTCTCTCTCTCTCTAGCACGAAACAAGATATGCATTTTTATCTTTATTGTTTTGGGAGAAACAACAAGCACTAACCTTCTTTCTTCAACTGATATTATTCCCTTTTTTCTTAAAAGTTTCTATTAGAGGTAAGTTTCGCCCCTTTTTTTTTTTTTTTTTTTTTTCTCCGTATTATTCCCTTTTTTCTTAAAGGTTTCTATTAGAGGTGAGTTTCAGTTCCACAGATTTTAACTTTTTTTATTTGAACGGTTGCTTCTAGAGATAATTGAAAAACTTATAAAAGATTGTCAGAGAGTGTTTCAATGGAGGAGGCTCTGACATTCAAGTCAGAAAGAGTGGTTTTCGATTAGAATAAAGCAGACTGAGCATTAGAGAGAGAGATAGAAAACCCTGTGACTTGTGTGTTAAGTATTTGGTTTCAAAAATATACATGGACTTCGATCTGCCAAAGGCTTATATATGCTTATGTTTTAGAAGCCGTATGTATTCGGGGTATTACAATCCTAATTTACTTGTGAAGAGATCTGAAAATCTCAGGATTTCATAGTCAAATATTATCAAAATATTTGTGATTTTCATCGGTTAGGAAATTTAGCATTACGGGGTGATTTCGATTCTTGGAAAATTTGTGATCTTTATCACTTAGAAAATTTAGTATTATGGGGAGATAATTTCGATTAAATTTCAAAAATTCCCTTTGTTATTTAAAGAGTGGGGGTATTGCCTATTGTTGATAGGGATAATGTTTGGCCCTTTACTGATAGCAGTCTCTTCTCGAGTGTACCGATTATGACTGGAGGTAGCTAATTGACTAGCTTATTGCCAATGGCAATCACTGAATGTGTTGGGCCGTGTCCATCTTTCGAGGGGTTGATCCCTAATTTTTAACACATTTAGGTGTAACATACCTCTTTGGATCATGGGCTGGTAAGATTAAATACTTTTTGTAATGGGCTATTAGACTATACCCCATCAGTTTCGAATTCGAGCATCTCTGTGGGAATAATTAATTGTAATTAATGTTTAGAGTTTCATTAAAACTAGATCTAAAGTTTAGAAAATTATATATAGTTTTTAAGCCTTTTCCTTGTGATTCTAATTCTGTTTTGGATTTAAGATTTTTAAAAGGTAAATAATATTTATGACTAAAATTTTAAAATTATTATTAATAAAAGTAATAGGACAGTCTCCCTCTCCTTTCGCTTTGTTTGACCTGTTGCCATCTAAGTAGTATCTCCTTGTAGTTTATTGATATGAAATTGGCAAAAATGGATTTTTGTGAGTCGTATGGTTTCCTTTGGTTATGATATGGCACTAGACATAACTTAATGAAATCTTTGGATGTTTTCATAAAATTCAAAGGTTATATTTCTATAATCTCAAGAACAATATTCTTATAAAATTCCTTTTCTTGGTCCCCATAAGGTCAGAAAAACATAAAAAAAAATGCAATGTGGAAATTCATAATTTCGAGGACAAAAGTTGGGACTTGATTTCTATTAATTCTTTGTGTAAGTGGCTTATTTATCATTAATTGATATTCAGATTTTATTCGATTAATCTAATCAAAATATTATAAAACCCTTCATAAAGGGATTGATTCTCCTAAATCATATTTGTCTATTCTTATAAATTAAATCCAAGACTTATAATTAAGAAAATGTAGTATCTGATCACAGCAACATAGAAGTTTGGTATTTGGCTCCTATTAATAGAAGATGATAAGGTTAGAGATGTGTGATGGTTAATTGTTGTATGTGGTTGACATAACCAGTTGTTCTTGGAGGCACAGTTGATCTGTGGAATGCAGTTTCATAATTGATCATTGTCATAGCTTTAGGAGTGTTAAAAAAGGGCTCAGTGGAATCGTGAGTGGGCTCGGTGGAACCGTGAAATGAACTCGACGGAACTGGGAAATGTATTGCAGCCGAATGAAGAAAGAGAGAGAGAGAGAGAGAGAGAGAGAGAGAGAAGGAGAAAGTTGGATTACTAATCAATTTCTTGTCTGTCTATTGTTACAAAGTTCTACATATATGTGACTTCCCAACCATTAACTGCTCAACCACATTGCTAACTACCTCAACAACTACCTTTGCAACTACTTGCTCACTTGGCTAACTAACTATTGACTAAGTTTGCTGACTCATCAAGCTTGATTGTTACAAATGCCTCCCCTTTTTTAAAATCCATTCCCTCAAGGATTGAAGTGTGGAAATTGTGCTCAAATGAAGTCTGCATCCTCCTATGTTGCTTCTTTAGGACTCAAGTTTATCCACCTCACCAACACCTGTGTAATGGGAATATTATTTCTCATGATAACTTTTCTTTTTAAAACCGTCTCTAGTTCTACTAAGATCTGTTTGTCTCTTCCCAACAAAGGTGTAAAGAATATTGGCAATTCCTAAATTGAAGAGATTTTAGAAATATTTTGGGAATTAATATTGCAAGTATTGGGAATAAATTTTGGAGATTTTCAAATTAAAGAAGTCTTAGAATATTGACTTTCTAAAATTCCAATATTGTAATTATTTAGTTTATTCTTTACAATCTTGTAAATATTCTATGTAATCTTTCTTTTTATATTTCTAGGGTTTAACCTCATGGAATCACTCTATTTATAGGGTTATTGTACAATCTATTGAATATACAATATACACAAGCCATTTGCTTTTCTTTATTGGTATCGGGGTTTTTCCCTCCCTTTCCCTTGATGGCACCTTCTTTCTGCCTACCTTAAGGGGCCGCTCTTCATTTGCGTGTTATGTTAAAGGCACCTTATTTATGGACTTCATTTTTCTTTTCTCCCCCCTTAAGTAGAGGGGGGGTTTTGGATTTGGGAGGGGGGGGGGGGTTTCCCTTTGGGGGGGGGCGTCTTTTTTTTTTTTTTTTTTTTTTGATCTTAACCTGGCGGGAAACTTAGCTTGGCTTGGGGGGGGGGGGGGGGGGGGGGCCTATGGATTGACTTTGTGACCTTGGTATACCTACTTCTTCTCCAAGTCCTCTATATTGTGTATCAGTGCTATTCTTGCCATAATGTGTCTTTCATGAACAAACACATTGGTGGTCACTTTATTCGCAACATATAACTAATGGTGATCTTCATATTCTTTCTTCGCCCCGGGACAACTCTGATTTTTTTACCAAGACTCATCTTCCCGGGGGCCGATGATCTATTATGAAACTCAAGATGACTTCTCTACACCCATCCCGAGTTGAGGGGGGGGGAGGGGGCAACCAAATGAAGAGATTTAGAAATATCTTGGGTAATATGCAAGTATTGGGAATAAATTTTGGAGATTTCAAATTAAAGAAGTCTTAGAATATTGACTTCTAAAATTCCAATATTGTAATTATTTAGTTATTCTTAAATCTTGTAAATATTCATGTAATCTTTCTTTATATTTCTAGGTTTAACCTCATGGAACACTCTATTTATGGGTTATTGTACAACATTGTATACGCCTTTTCCTGTCTTTTAACAAAAGGAAGAGATGTCATAGCAATTTGATTTGCTCCTAGCTTTTTCTTCAGCATTGAAATATAAAAGATCGGTTGAAATTTGGACTCTTCTAGAAGTTTTGGCTTGTAAGATACCTCACCAACTCGTGCTACTTTGGTAAATGGTCCATAAAATTTAGAAGACAATTTAAGTTGTCTCCTTAGCTTCACAGATTGTTGCCTATAGGGCTACAATTTCAGATACACCCATTCTCCTACCTTAAATTCCCTTTCAGTGTGATTCTAATCAGCATAAGACTTCATTCTATGTTGGGCTTTAGTTAAACGATCTTGCAATATCTGCAGCATAGCCTATCTGCCCCTGATGAAATTTTGAGTACGGGTGCACTGTATCAAAGTAGGGACCAAAATGAATGTGCCTAGACTTATATCCATACAAGGCCTCAAAGGGTCTCATCTGAATGCTTGTATGGAAATTAATGTTATACCACCATTTAGCTAGACTCAACCATTGCAACCACATTGTTGGTCTATCTGCTGTCATACACCGTAAATAACACTCTACACATTGATTCAGCATCTGACTTTACCCGTCTATTTGAGGATGGTAGGCACTACTAAGTTTCAAGTGGGTTCCTACCTGTCTAAACATCTCTTGCCAAAAGAGACTGGTAAAAATTCTATCTCTGTTAAACACAATAGCATTACGAAGTCCATGTGGTTTAAAAACATTTTCTATAAAGACTTTGGCTACTTTAAGTGCAGTAAAAGAATGCCGTAATGCCATGAAATGGCCAAATTTTGTGAGCCAATCAATGACTACTAATATGGTGTCAAAACTTTCTAAATCAGGTAGGTCTTTTATGAAGTCCATACTCACATGAGACCAGACTTGAGATGGAATAGGAAGTGGCTGTAGAAGTCCAGAATATGGAATATTTTCATGTTTATTCCTTTGGCATATGTCATACTCCTGTACAAAATTGATCACGCTTGCCTTCATTGATGGCCAAAAAAATATGGATCTAATCCTTTGTAAGGTGACTTACTGTCCAGAATGCCCTCCCATAGCAGCCCCATGCATCTGCTGTAAAATTTTGGATCTTATTTCTGAGCCAGAGCCAATATAGATCTTATTCCTGTATTTCAGAAGGCCATCTTGTAGCTGGAACTCAGGCTTAAGCTTAGGTTGTAGATTAGTTTGAGTAATGAGTGCTTGGTTGTCTTCATCATCCTCATAGCTTTTCATAACTTCCTAAATCCATTAAGGCTTAATAGTAGATAATGCTGCTAACTCAGGTCCATCTTCCTTTTGAATTTCCCTTCTTGAAAGTGCATCGGCTGCCTTGTTCTTAGCCCCTTTCTTATAGTGTATCTCATAATCCATTCTTAGCAATTTCATAAGCCATTTGTGTTGAATTGGACTAGTCAATTTCTACTCCAATAAGTATCTCAAGCTCTAATGGTCAGTTCTAATAATAAAGTGATACCCCACAAGGTAATGTCTCCATTTAGTTACTGTCACGGCAACTGCAATTAGTTCTTTTTCATAAATGAAAAGTCCCCTACTTCTTGGATCTAGAGCTTTACTCAAATAAACAATGGGTTGTCCTTTTTGCATCAACCCAGGCCCCCATCCACTACAAAATTAAAGCATTAAGGTGACGGTAGCATTTATAGGCGGTGACATATAGCGACCGTTTTTTATGACGTATAGCAACACTTGTGACGAAACCGTTAAGAAATGTATATATTTTACGACGGTATAATATTATTCATTAGGAAAAGTTTAGCAATCGTCAGTAAAGGTTGGACAACCGTTTATAAAAAGCGATGCTGAATTTTCACTGTTATTATCTGTGGTCAATAAATATAAAACTTTTAGGAACAGTTTGAAAACAGTCAGTATATGACCATTTTTACTGTCTACCTAATCATACCATCTGCATAAATTCTACATTTATACTAACTCATATATTATACAGTCTTTAAAAGTTATGTTCAATTCAGACGGTTATCTTTTGTGGTCAGTAAATAAGGTAGAATTTTAGAAATTGTTTGAAAATAGTCTCGATATGACTACTTTGACTCACTACTTAAGCATATAGTCTTCATAAGTTTTACTCAAATTTGACGATTATTATTTGTGATTAGTAAATATGACAAAGTTTTAGAGACGATTTGAAAAATGTCTCTAAATAACTCTTCTTTACTATCTAGTTAACCATACCGTGGACATAAGTTGTATATCTATACTAACTTATTTATTGTATAGTCTTTAAAACTTATATTCAATTCTGACGCTTATCATATGTGGTTAGTAAATATAACCGAGTGTTAGGGACTGTTTGAAAACAGTTACGATCATTACAAAATTAAAACAATATTTTATGACGGTATAAAATTGATCGTTAGGAAAAATTTAGCAATCATTAGTAAAAATAGCACAACTGTTAAAAATTTCTATTAAAAACATCTATAATAAAAAAAATATTAAAAAATGCTCTTTATAATATAAAAAAAAATCTATAAAATAAAATTTTAAAAGCCATTAAAAATATTAAAAAAGAATATAAAATCAATCATTTTTAATATATTTTTAATATTCTTTCAAAAATTTTTATAAAATCAATAAAATTATGGTTCTTGATAATACTGTAAAATTAAATAATGTATATAAAATAAATAATACATTTGAAATATAAAATTTATATCTATAATGTTATTTTAATTTAATAAATTAACAAATTAAATAAAAATTGATAAAAATAAAAAATAAAATATTTTTATAAAATCAATAAATTAAAATAAATTACATTATAAATGTGAAAATATATAATAAAAATAGAGAGTAAGGAAAAAATATATATAATAAAAAACGCGGGTGAATAATAAAAAAAAAAAAGCGGATGTGAATCTTACAAATAAAATGTAAATGACAAAAATATGAAAAATAGCAAATAATGAAAAAATATATCTAATAAAAAAAGGCAAGTGAATAATAAAAAAAAGTGGATAAATCTTAAATAAAATGTGAGTAATGAAAAAATATAAAGTAAAAAAAGGCGGGTGAATAATAAAAAACTGAGCGGGTAAGTAAGTGAGAGTTTCAAAATTTTGTTTTTGTAAAAATTTGTTTGTGAAAATAGCATGCACATGTCCATATGCTGTAATGATAGTTATAATGTATGCTAACAAACCGTAATAAGTGATAATAATAAATGGTAATTAGTGGTAATATAACTATAAAGTATGTAATGAGTCGTAATAAGTGATAATATAATTCATGATAAAAAGTTCTAATAAGTAATAATATAATATATGGTAACAAATGGTAATATAATGTAAGATAATGAGTTATAATAAGTGGTAATATAATATATGGTAACAAATGGTAATATAATGCTTGGTAATAAATTGTAATAAGTGGTAATAGAACGTATGGTAACAAATAGTAACAAATAGTAATATAATGCACAGTAATAAATTGTAATATAATTTATGATAATAAGTTATAATAAGTGGTAATATAATGTATGATAATAAATGGTAACAAATAGTAATATAATGCATGGTAATATATTGTAATAAGTGGTAATAGAATGTATTGTAACAAATAGTAACAATTGATAATATAATTCATGGTAATAAGTGGTATATTGTTGTATTGTAATATATGCGCGAACAAATTGTAATAAATGGTAATAGAATGTATGGTAACAAATAGTAACAAATAGTAATATAATTTAATGATAATAAGTTGTAATAAGTGGTAATATAATGTATGGTAACAAATGGTAATAAATAGTAATATAATGTAATGTAATAAGTTATAATAAGTGGTAATATAATGTATGGTAACAAATGGTAACAAATAGTAATATAATGCATGGTAATAAATTGTAATAAGTGATAATAGAATGTATGGTAACAAATAGTAACAAATGGTAATATAATGTACGGTAATAAATGGTAATATAATTCATGATAATAAGTTATAATAAGTGGTAATATAATGTATAGTAACAAATGGTAATATAATGCACGGTAATAAATTGTAATAAGTGGTAATAGAATGTATGGTAACAAATAGTAATAAATAGTAATATAATGCATGGTAATAAGTGGTAATATAATTCATAATAATAAGTTGTAATAAGTGATAATATAATGTATCGTAATAAATGGTAATAAATGGTAATATAATGTATGGTAATAAATTGTAATAAGTGGTAATAGAATATATGGTAACAAATAGTAACAAATGGTAATATAATGCACGGTAATAAGTGGTAATATAATTCATGATAATAAATTGAATAAGTGTAATATAGTTGGTAACAAATGGTAATAAATGATTATGTAAAGCACTTAATATGGTATAAATTTAAGGGGTAATAGCACATGGTAACAATGCTAATATAAAATAGTTATGGGGAATCAATTTCAATAAAATATAAAAATCGATAATTAAAAATATAAAAATATAAAAAAATATATCAAAAAAATTTTTCAATATTAACAAATATTAAAAATTTCCATTAAAAACATCTATAATATAAAAATATTAAAAAATGCTCTTCAAAATTTAAAAATATCTATAAAATAAAATTTTAAAATCCATTAAAAATATTATAAAAGAATATTAAATCAATCATTTTTAATATATTTTTAATATTTTTTCAAAGATTTTTATAAAATCAATAAAATTATGGTTCTTAATAATACTATAAAATTAAATAATATATATAAAATAAATAATACATTTGAAATATAAAATTTATCTATAATGTTATTTTAATTTAATAAATTAACAAATTAAATAAAAATTAATAACAATAAAAAATAAATTTTTTTTATAAAATCAATAAATTAAAATAAATTACATTTTAAATGTGAAAATATATAATAAAATAGCGAGTAATGAAAAAAATATATAATAAAAAAGGCGGGTGAATAATAAAAAAAAGCGGGTGAATCTTACAAATAAAATGTAAGTGACAAAAATAAGAAAAAATAGCGGTTCATGAAAAAATATATCTAATAAAAAAAGCGGGTGAATAATAATAAAAAAGCGGGTGAATCTTAAATAAAATGTAAGTAACAAAAATATGAAAAAATAGCGGGTAATAAAAAAATGTATAGTAAAAAGGTGGGTGAATAGTAAAAAAATTGGTGGGTAAGTAAGGGTTTTAAAAATTTGTTTTGTAAAAATTTGTTTGTGAAAATGGCATGCATATGTCTATATGCTGTAATGATAATTATAATATATACTAACAAATCGTAATAAGTGATAATAACGAATGGTAACCAGTGGTAATATGCTCATAATGTATATAATGAGTCGTAATAAATGGTAATGTAATTCATGATAATAAGTTATAATAAGTGATAATATAATGTATGGTCACAAATGGTAACAAGTGGTAATATAATGTATGGTAACAAATTGTTATATAATGTACGGTAATAAGTTGTAATAAGTGATAATAGAATGTGTAGTAACAAATGGTAATATAATGCATGGTAATTAGTGGTAACAAGCAGTAATACGACTATAATACATGGTAATAAGTGGTAATATAATGTATAATTAGAAGTGATGATAAGTGATAATAAATGTATGATATAAAGGCGTTTAACAACTCACAAAAACTAGATTTTGATGATAAAAATTTAATTTTAAAATAATTTAAAGTTTAAATTAAGTTGAGATAAACATATTCATCTTCTTGGTTTCTTTTGGCACGATTTTTATTATGACATATTAATTTAAACTAAAAAATTAAATATATAAATAAAAAATTATCTTAAAATTAAAAAATTATTATTTTTTGGTAATATTAATTTTATGATTTTTCATTTTTCTTCTAATATTAATTTTTATTATTATTTTTCATCTCATTTTTATTATTTTTTGTAATATTTTTTTTGTAAATGATAATAGGCTCATAATGTATGTAATGAGTCGTAATAAATGGTAATGTAATTCATGATAATAAGTTGTAATAAGTGATAATATAATGTATGGTAACAAATGGTAACAAGCGGTAATATAATGTAAGGTAATAAATTATAATAAATGATAATATAATGTATGGTAACAAGTGATAATATAATGTACGGTAATAAGTTGTAATAAGTAGTAATAGAATATATGGTAAAAAATAATAATAAATGGTAATATAATGCACGGTAATAAGTGATAACAAGTAGTAATACGATTATAATGTATGGTAACAAGTGATAATATAATGTATGGTAACAAGTGATGATAAGTGGTAATAAATGTATGATTTTTTATCTCATTTTTGTAATTTTTTGTAATATTTTTTTTGTAAAATTATTTTTTAATATTTTAATATTTTAATATTCCAAAAAAAATAAAGGAACAAAAAAACATAATAACTAGTAATAATATATAGTAGTAATAATATGTAGTGGTAGTAATATAAAAGAATAAAAGAAAAAAAAATAAATTAACTAAGAAAAAAATATAAAAAACAAATATAGGGTAAAAAAAATCAAAGAAAAAATTTAACTTCCATTTCCTAAAAAAATAAAAAAAATAATCGTAAAAAGAAAAAAATATGAAAAACTAAAAGAAAAAAGAAACAAAACAAAAAAAAAAATTAAAAGTAAAGAGGGATGCCCCCGCGCTGCACAGCGCGAGGGTAGCCCTCTTTTAGGAATTTTTTTAACTTTTTTTAATTTTATTTATTTTTTTAAAATATAGAAAAATGTAAGTTAAAAAAATCAAAGAAAAAATATAACTTTCACTTTCTAAAAAAATAAAAACAAAACAATCGTAAAAAAAATAAAAAATAAAAAATAAAAGAAAAACTAAAAGAAAAGAAAATACAAAAAAATAAAGAAGTAAAGAGGGTTGCCCCCTGTGCAACGCAGGGGCAGCCCTCTTTTAAGAAAGCAAATATACTTTCTTTTTTTTTTAAAATAAACTATTTTTAATATTATTTTTTTAACTCTCTCTCTTTTCTTACTATATTCTTTAAATATTAAATAAAATAATAAAATTTACATGACAATTCAATAAAATTATAAATATTAATATTAATTTAACATAAATTAATAAATACATAAATAATATTATATGATAAATAATATTAATAATTACATAATTTTATATAACATTAATAATTACATGTTGGTAAATTAATGGTAAGTAGTGATAAATTAGTGGTAAGTTATAGTACATCAGTGGTAAGTAGTGGTAAGTGATAAGTAATGATAAGTTTGGTACGTTAGCGGGCGCAAGTCCAAACCTCACGGGCGCAGCAATTCCTCACGCGGGTGCAGTCATGCCTCACGCGGGTGCAAGTGCAAGCATACCTCACACGGGTGCCTCTCTATGCCTTACGGAGCCCTATGAAGATATTTTGGGTTTTTTTTTTACACTCTTCTTTATTCTTTTTTTTTATTCTCTCTTCTTTTTTTGCCTCCTACACTTTTTTTTTTAACTTTCTTTTTTTTAACTTACTTTCATATAAACAAATAAAAATTAAATATATAAATAAAAATTATCTTAAAATTAAAAAATTATTATTTTTTGGTAATATTAATTTTATAATTTTTCATTTTGTTTCTAATTCAATTTATTCAAAATTTTTTATAATATTAATTTTATTGAAAATTCATCACATAGTTCATTTTTTTCATTTTATTAGTTCAAAATTTCTTTGCAAAATTATATAAAGAGTCACTCTAAGATTTTGGTTGGATATTTGAAAGATTCGGATGAGTATTATAACTGACACTAAAACAAAAGTGTGTGATGAAAAAATAGGCGAGTAAAGAGTAAAAGTGTGAAAAAGTTGAAAAAGTGTGAAAAATGCGCGAAATGAGAAAATATGACGGATTTTGAAATTTTGTTTGTAAAAATGACGGTCAAATGGTCGAACAGAATTTATTATAAATCATCCTTCTCATTCCCTCATTTTCTCGAAAGCTTTCCTCCCTCAAAACTCTCAAATTCCTTCTAACTCAACAAAACATATATTCAATCTTATTCCCATCGAAACATACTTTTAACAAAAACTCTCCAAAATATTTCCTTCCCTGAAGCCAAGTATATTTTTAGTCTCTAGATTTAATCAAAACTCTCACTCAAACTCTCATACTGAAGCACACTCTATAGCAAATATTTAGACACCAACGAACAATGACTTTGCAAAGTTTCGTCAAAAGGTAATTGTATATTTTTTTAAATAAAAAAGTTACTCAGTTGTGTTGGATTCTATTGGATTGTATTGTTAGATTCTTCCAATACCAGATGGTGGAAGTATACGTAGAAGTCAACCATCATCATCATCATCACCTACTCCATCTCACTTCATTCCAGAGGTAATATTTTCATTTACAACTATTTTTCACATTATCATGCAATTATATTCATTTCACTACCATGTAATTATATTTATTTTGGTTTCTATGAATAGATTGACGAAGAATTGTGCATAAAGTTGATCACAAAGTTAGTCATTGCTATCGGCTTAATTTTAAAGTTATCTGATTTTGATTTTGGATTGTGTCTTCAAGTGATGGTAACATTTTGATTGAAGTGAACATGTTTTGTTTGAGATTGTGACATTTTTGTAGTTGTGGGACATGTAATCTTTTTTTTTTGTCTTATATGTATCCATCATTATATTATAAATAAATGTATCAATAATTTTCGGATATTAATACAATCATTATTATTATGTTTATATTATTTTTATAATTTTTATAGATAAAATACAGTAATACTATAAAAAGTAATAACATTTTGGTATCATATATTAATACTTGGTAACCGTTGATGAAAATAGTAACATCTTATAACATATAGTAACCGATGATAAAATCACTAACATTTCCTAACTCAATGCTAACCAACAATGAAAATAGTAATATCTTATAGCATATGGTAACCGATGATAAATCACTAACATTTCCTAACTCAATTATAACAGACAATGAAAGCAGTAACATCTAGTAATACATGGAAAGCGATAATAAAATCAGTAACTTTTCCTAACCAAATGGTAACCGACAATAAAAATAGTAACATCTCGTAACATATGGTAACTGACGATAAAACCACTAATTTTACTAATATTTTATACCGTCAATATTTTGTAATATTTTGTCACTCAATGGTAATCAATGTTTTACTCACACTTTTCTAGTGTCAACATTTTGTAATATTTTGAAACATCTCGTAACACATGATAACACATGAGAAGTGACTATAAAATCACTAATATTACTAATACTTTTCTACCATCAATATTTTGTAAAATTTTGTAACTCAATGGTAACCATCAACTTTTGTAACATTTTTTATCTCAATAGTAACCAATGATAAAAATAGTAACATCTGGTAACACATGGTAACTGACTATAAAATCATAAATTTTATTAATACTTTTCTACTGTCAACATTTTGTACCATCTAATGACACATGGTAACTGATGATACATCACTAATTTTACCAACACTATGCTTCCTTCAGTATACATACGTGACATGCTCCAATGGTAGTCCAAAGCGTCACGATATATCTATATCAACTAGTGTATACCCAACTGAATGTGCATCCGTTAGAAAAGTATTGCTGATGGATTTGGTGCGTTATATAGACGGTTTTTGACCGTTACCTCAACACTTTAATTTTGTAGTGATCCAACTGAGCAAGCATCAGTTTCTACGATAAATGGTTTTGAGATGGTTGAAAGCTTGTTCAACTTCTGCACTCCACTCAAATTTATCCTTCTTGAGCAACTTAGTCAGTGGTTTGGTGATTATGCCATAATTTCTAATAAACCTCCTGCAATAACTTATTAGTCCCAGGAAACTTCTTAGAGATTTAACAGATATAGGACTTGGCCAATTAACTATATAGACTGTTTTTTGATCCTCCATTTTAATCCCATCTTTGGTAACTATATGTCCCAAGTACTCCACCTAAGATTCTACAAATGTGCATTTTGACAACTTAGCATACAACTGATGTTCCTTCAATTTAGACATGGCAGCTTTCAAGTCCTTTATATGAGTAGCAATGTCCGGGCTATAAACCAATATATCATCAAAGGAGACCAATACAAATTTCCTGAGATAATCTTGAAAAATATAGTTAATCAAGGATTGAAAGGTTGCAGATGTATTGGTTAACCCAAATGATATCACCAAGAACTTAAAGTGGCCATAGTGAGTCTGGAATGTGGTCTTAGACACATCCTAAGGCTTCACTCTAATTTGGTAATAACTAGCTCTTAAATCCACCTTAGAAAACACTTGGGACCCATTCAACTTATCCAACAATTCGTCTATGTTTGTTATAAGATATCTATCTTTGATGGTGAGATTATTTAGTTGCCTATAACCCACATAAAATCTCCAACTATTGTCTTTCTTCTTGACTAAAAGTACAGGGGATGTAAAGGGGCTAGAGCTATACCTCATAATGCCAACTTGCGGCATTTCTTCCACCTGCTTTTCTATTTCTGTTTTTTGAGAGTGGGGGTATCTATATGGCTTTAGTTTAAAAGGCTGGGCATCAGGTTTAAGGGTTATATGATGGTTATGAATTCTTTGTGGTGGTAGAGATGTGGGAACTAAGAAAACTTCTTCAAAGTGTTTGAGTAGTGCCGCAATATCTATAGGTATCTCTTCCTGACTATCAATAGGTCCTACACGGAAGGTAGCACAACTTTTTAGTTGTTATTGTCTAAAGCTTTTGGTAACTTTCCCTCTTACTAGTTTCATAGTTGGTTGTTTCACTATACCTTCCAAAATAACCTATTTTCCTTCTTTGAAAAATTTAACCCTGAGTTGCTTAAAATCAAAAGTAATAGGATTAAAATGATACATCCAATTTATCCCCAAAATGATGTCACATTTGCCTAACTGCTACACCCTTAAGTCAAAAGAGAAAATATACCCCTGAATATCCCATTTCACTTTTTTAACTTCAGCAAAGCTAGTGACGATTCCCCCATCAGCCACTATAGCATGCAGAGGTTTTATTGGTTCTGTAATCATTTGAAGCCTACTAATCAACCTCTGGTCTATAAAACCATTAGAGCTACCAATATCCACTAATATGGACACCAAGGTTTTGTGTAAAAGTCCTTCTAATGCTATAGTCTTCCATGCTAAGGAATAAGACAGAGCACAAAAAGAGATATCTACATCTTTACTTGTTGTACCATCAATTTCTCTGCTGATTTCCTTAGGTGCATATTCCTTCTTATCGATTAAAATCATGTTCAGGCCTTTGAATTTGTATTAATGTCCTGGACTGTACCTTTCTCCACATTTGTAGCACAAGTTGTTATTTCTTTTGTATTGCATCTCCTGAGAAAATACCCTTTGCATCACTCCCCTATCTCCTTTGAGTTTAGCTGGTTTATGTTGAAGCTTGTGACCACTCTAGACTCTGTTGCTATTACTGCAAAGTTCTTAATTCCTCCCTTCTCACTGTTGCCTTCATTCTTGTTCCAATACGTGGACATTCCTCTTTTTTCTGCTAATTCCAATAACTGCTCTCATAAAGTGGCTATCTCGAATGCATGTAACAGAGTGGTGGGCTTTATCATTCTTAGCACAGGCTTGATTTCTTCCTTAACCTCACTAATGAAACTTGAGACAAAATACATTTCTGTCAAACCAGGATTTTTTAGCACTAGTAGAGAACATAGCTCCTCAAATCTTTCTTGATACTCCTCCATTGTTCTTGTTTGTTGTAGCTTATTGAATTCCTCAATTTCATCGTGAATTCCTTTAAGGCCAAATCTTAAGCATAGCAGCTTGGAAAATTCCTCCCATCCTAACATTCCTTTGACCATCTTCATCCCTTGATACCATATGTCTACTTTGTCTTCTAAATACATTTCAATAGTATCCATCCATTGGTATTCCGGAACTTAAAGGATCATAAAGAAGTTTTAACACTTTCTCAACCAACGTCGTGGGTTTTCACTGAAAAATGAAGTTAGTTCAACTTTGGGAATTAATGCTTTATGAGGAATGTCTCTTCTTGGTTGTTCAACCTCTGGTGTTTCCTACTGGAGTGGAAGAAGTGGGGTTAGCATCGTTCCTTCTGTTTCTTGCTCTTCACTTTTATCCTTAGATAGCATCTTCATTATAGTATTTAGTCTAGTTCCAATGTTGAATATAGTAGTCTCCAACCTCTGATTTGTTTCTTCCATTTGAGCACATCTGTCGTTTAGTTTGGACACCATGTCATGAAATCTTGATTCTTGCTTCTTGAACTATTCTTCCATTGTTTTATTTCTCTTGCCTTTTGCCAACAATTCTCAAGTGTTTCAGATGTTGCAAGATTGAAAGCTCTGATACCAATTTGTCATAACTTTAGGAGTGTTAAAGAAGGGCTCGGTGGAATCGTGAGTGGGCTTGGTGGAACCGTGAGATGAACTCGATGGAACCGAGAAATGTATTACAGCAGAAGGAAGAGAGAGAGAGAGAGAGAGAGAGAGAGAGAGAGAGAAGGAGAAAGTTGGATTACTAATCAATTTCTTGTCTGTTCATTGTTACAAAGCTCTACATATATGTGACTTTCCAACCATTAACTACTCGACCACATAGCTAACTATCTCTACAACTACTTGCTCACTTGGCTAACTAACTGCTGACTAAGTTTGTTGACTCATCAAGCTTGATTGTTAAGAATTCTCCTTTCTCTTATGCTCTCTGTGTTCTGTTTCTCCCCCTCTTTCTCTGTTCTATCTTCTCTCTCTCTCTCTCTCATTTTCTCTCTAATTTTTCTCTCTCTTTCTACCACTTTCTCTTTCCTTAACTCTTTCTCTCTAGTTTTTACTTCTTGTCTCTCCTCCCTCTAACCTTCCTTGGTCTTTTTTTACATCTTCCTTCACCTACAGTTAAACCACCCCAAGTTCCTAGTCGACTGTCCTCTCATAGTCCATAACAAATTGGTATCAAAGTCAGCCTAAAAGCTATCTAAAAAGGGGCTATCTAATACTTGATAAGGTTTAGAATAGAGACATCCAAAGGGAAAAGTGTTACCTGTTGTTAGAGTGTGAGTCGTCCAAAAGAGAAAATGGCTACCTGGTGCAAAGTGAGAGTCGTCCAAAAAAAGGAAAAGAACTACATGATATTAGAGTGAGAGTCGTCTAAAGAGAAAAAGGACTTGAGAGCTATCCAAAGGAAAAAAGCTACATAGTATCAAAGTGAGAGTCTTCTAAAGAGAAAAAGGGTTACCTGGTGTCAGAATAAGAGTCGTAAAAAAAAAGAAAATGGTTATCTGGTGTCGTGAAGAGTTCAGAGTGCGAGCTGTCCATGGATGTCCAGTTTCTCAAGGGGTGGGTAATGTCATGAATTCCACATTGGTTCCCAACAAAATCATAAAAGTCCAATAAGTTCTCTCACCCAATAGGTTGACCTTTTGGATTGAGTTTTTTATTGAATTTGAATCCATCAAGTGGGTCTATATGACAATGCAGAAATAGAAGACCGGCTGTCCTTGCAGGCACAGTTGATCAGGGAGCGGTTTTAAATTGATAAAAAACAAACCCTCGGGGGGGGGTTTATTTGCCCCAAAAAAAACTTTTTTTCATCAAAATTTCTTTTTTAGTTTAATCATATATTTTGTAAAAATACCAAATTTATTATGAAATATCCAATTTAAATAGATTATTACTATTCATTTACCTTTGCGGAACTTAATTTTTTTTTTCAAAATCAATTAAAAATAAATTTAATTTATTTGAAATAAATTGAACTGAGTAATTCATTTACAAAAAAACTTCCGAGCTTAGAATATAAAATTTAATTGAATTATTATAGTTAGAATAAAAAATAAAATATAGAATTTATTTTTAAATATTATAATTTACTTAATTCCTCTAAATTTTTCCAACGGTTCTTTCCTATTGTTTAAATTTTCATTGCAAACATTTTTCTATTCCTAAAGTTTATTGTCAAAAAAATAAAATTTTCCAATGTTTAAGAGAAAAAAATATCGAAAAAAGTAATTATTGTGAAAATTGAAACCGGCAAAAACCTTTCTGATGTGTTTATGTTAGAAAAGATTTACCAATAATTTTACTTAAAAACGTTGGCATATTCGTAACATTTTTGAGTAAAATGTTGGGAATGTCTTTTTCAGAAGCCCTAGCCCTTCTCTTCTCTCCTTTTCCCTTTCTTTTCTCTTTTTCCTCTCCCATTTTCTGCAGTTGCTGTCGCTGCCGCTGAAGGTGAAGTCTGTTGGCTAACCAGAATTGAAAACAAAGGATAGTATAATCTTATTTTCTCTTTTCTTTTTTTCCACTCCAGCTAATATGTAATCTTATGAAAAGCACACACAAAACAAAATAACATATAGAGAACATAGGCCTGCACCATTTCCGGCTATCAAAATCATGTGTTCATGGGCAGAAAGGAGCAAGATGCCCCAAAATTTCAGTTGGGTCGATTAATACAAATCTCTCTCTCCATGAATATATGTTTAGGATGGAAGTGCTTTAAGAGACATTGCCTTAAACTTAGTCTAAACAAACTTAATTACGCAGACTTAGTAGAATCATAAAAATCTCCTCATTATCTCTTGAACAAAATCAAATTCTCAAAAAATTATGAGTTCTTGAAACTTTATTTCTGGCGGGCTCTCTTTAAAATTATTTTAAACAGATCTGATTAGTAGATCTAATAAATTGATAAAAATCTCTCACAAAGCTAAGCAAAAAAGTCTTTGGCAAAACTATGCAAAACTCAAAGATATCGTTGGCCTAATACTTTGCTCATAATCACCATCTTCTCCTCTTTAATTCACCAAAAGCCTGTCGGACAAAGGTAAAATTTAGTTAGTAATGAGAGTTCAAAAGCAAAATTAACAAACCCATTAACTCGTAAACAATAGCTTATCAGAACAATAACTCTTTCATTTCTACCGTGGTGATTTTGATTGTCAAGCTGTGGTTTTTTCTTTTTTCAAAATAAAACAAAAGTATTCGATAATTATATTAAATCTGACTAAATAAGGTTTTAAACGAGTTGAATTCTAAAGGGGCAAAACTCTTCTAACGCCTATTTTCTCATATTGTTTAGGAAAAACTGGTGTCCAACCACTGAACTAGACAACTAGACATTGGAATTGTCAAGCTAGTCTCACTCTTTTGGGAACTGTTATCAGGTAATGGGGCATGAGGTTGGAAGATATTCAAAGGTGTTGACAAAGTGGTCTTATGTATGGAGATTCCAGCCATGTATGTCAATTTTACATTTCATTTTCATGTGCAATACTTAACTCCGCCACGGCTGGTCCTAAACCCAGATAAAGGAGTAAGGTTGGGGTAGGCTGACAACCAGTGTAAAAATCTTTTGTCAAATTACAAATGGGAGACAAATATAGGAAAATGTATATGGCGTTTCCTCCTCAGCGACGCGCTACATCGGATCCCAGGTATAGTGATAAGTTACCAAGGGATGTTAGGGTGAGCACAAATAAAATAGTCCATGAGGATAGGATTCGCTTAACCACTTAGAACATAGGATTTCTAACCGGAAAGTTAGGAGAAATATGTGAAATAATGAATAGAAAAAAAAATTAATATTATTGTTTTCAAGAAACCAAATGGGTGGGAGAGAATACTAAAATAATAGTCTTATAATCATAAATTTTGGTACACAGGTAGAGATATAACTAAAAATGGGATAAGAATAATTATATATAGAGATCTATTAGAAGAGGTAGTAGAGATAAGAAGAAAGAGACATAGAATGATGCTTGTCAAGTTAGTAAATGGAGAAAACGTAATTAATATAGTTAGCGTGTACGCGTCCCAAATAGGTGTAGATGCAATTAGCAAGAAACAATTTTGGGATGATTTAGATGAATTTATACAAACCATACCAAATAACGAGAAGTTATTTATTAGAAGAAATCTAAATGGACATGTAGGAGAGAAAAACCAGGGATTCGAAACCATACACGGAAACTTTGGATTCGGTCGTAGGAATGAGATGGGAAGTACAATTTTAGAGTTTGCAGTAGCGTTTGATTTGGCACTATTAAATACATTCTTTAAGAAAAAAGAGTCACACATAGTTACTTATAGAAGTTGGTCAAATGTTAGTCAAATAGATTTTTTTCTCATTAGAAGAGGTGATAGAATGATTTGTAAGGATTTTAAGATCATACCAGGGGAGAGTGTAACGACTCAGCACAGACTCTTAGTTTTAGACGTACGAATGCCTAAACGATAAAACAAATGTCAACCATATATGGAGCCAAGAATTAAGTGGTGAAAACTGAAAGGGAAAAATATGACGAGTTTTAGGGATAAAGTAATTGGAGTAATAAATTGGTTTGTCAATGATAACGCAGAAATAATGTGGAATGATAAGTCTAATAATATTAAAAGTATAGGTAGATAGGTTCTTGGAGTATCCAAGGGCGGGGCTCCAAGAGGTAAAGAGTCATGGTGGTGGAACGAAAAAATAGAAACTGCAATCCGAATCAAAAGAGAGTGTTATAGGAATTTTAAAAATGATAGGAGTAGCGAAACCTATGAAAAATACAAAAAGGCAAAAAAAAACGTAAAAAAGATTATCCATGAATCAAAAAGTAAAGTGTATAACGAATTATACAAGAGACTAGACACTCGAGACCGAAAGAGAGAAATCTATAGAATTGTCAAACTCATGGAGAGGAAGAAACAAGATTTAAATGAGATTAGATGTA